>VUQG01022234.1:0-23552 GCA_015106755.1 Etia nguti | reverse complement strand
CACAGACACATAACGGGTATGGCAGTCCATTCTCCCTGCAGCACGGACTACACTGCCCATGAGGCTACATTCTTTAGGGCTATGCCTGTAACACTCTGCCTGTTGCCTTCATATTAAATAATTTTTTGAATAATAATTTTTAAAGATATTTCTTCACGTCATTAATCGGCCGTAAGTATGGGTGACATGGGCCGTGAGATTGAGAGACAGGCATTAGAGCCTCTTAATGCGTGTTTTGTTTGGGTTTCCACCGGCGTGGAATTACCGAAAATAGAGAGGGCATAGCCTAACATATGAAACAGGAAAAGACCGCCATGTAATCCATTTATTTCAACAAAGTAATTGTATTCTGAATATCACCTTTTTAAACGGTAACTGTAACGGAATACAGTTACTCATATTTTGTATTTTAAATATGTAACGCCGGTACATGTATTCCGTTACTCCCCAACACTGTTTGCAATGTCACAAACTGAAAGGGCTGTTAATATATCGTGGTGAATAGCTCCCAAAAGACTTGCTAATGATGTGAAATACAAGAACGGATTGTATCAAGGGTCAGCTGCCCTGATATGGAAAGGATGCCACATCGTTTGATAGCAATAGAAATGATCAGCTTACAGAGGGCTCAATTAAAAGACACCCTGAAAACCAAGGTGAAAAAATGATGCACTCCACTGCCAGACCAGTGTAGGGTCTGACAGTGGATCCAAGGATTTCATCCTAATACTGTCATGCTGAACAGGCAGCATTAAGTTCTCCACAGCTTCTCCAGACCCTTTCACATTCATCACATGTTGAAAGTGAACCTGCTCTCATCTGTGAAAGGCACAGGACCTGCTGATTCTGGTATTCTGTGGCAAATGCCATTCAGGTTCCACGCTGCTGGGCAGTGAGCTCAGGCCCCACTAGAGGAAGTGCTCATCCTTTTCCTTTTTGCACAAAGGAGCAGATACCGGTCCTGCCTATGGGTTAAGGGCCTTCAACAGTCCTGTCCAGCTCTCCTAGAGTAACTGCCTGTCTCCTCCATGCTCTTGAGACTGTGCTGGGAGACATAGCATACCTTCTAGCAATAGCACGTATTGATGTATGATCCTGGAGGAGCTGGACTACCTGTGCAAACTCTGTAGGGTGCAGATATCGGCTCATACTATCAGTAGTGACAGTGACCCTAGCCAAATACAACACAAGTGAAAAAACAGTCAGAAAAGATGAGGAGGGAAATAAAAGTCAGTGGCCTCCACCTGTAAAAGCATTTCTGTTTTAAGGGTTGTCTCACTTTGCCCCTCTGGTGCCCCTGTTGTTCATTTCATTAACACCAAACCAGCTACTTAACTGACCAGATCAGTATCCCAGAAGTTTAACTTGATGTTTTGTCTGATAAAAGTCATTCTGGATTTTTTTTTTTTTGCATTTTAGCAAATTAAACTTTGCTAAATTTGCCCTTAGATGAACTAAAATCCACCAAAATTTTATCAGCGATATCATTGGTTGCTATCACAATAAAGTAAAAATTGTCTTTTAAAAAAATGTAGCAGTGAGTCTCCAAGGTTTTAAATGAACTTAATTTAACTACCACTGCTGCGCCTGCTGCTCATGACGATGAGTTGACAAAATGAAAACAACTTACTTCTTGCTATATTTAAAGCACCTGCTTACACCTTCACAAGGTGTCGCCATGTCTACACAGACGGCGTAGTGTGAGGAGCGTTAGCAGGAGCTCCGGTGCTCTGTTTGAGATGTCGCTCGCATTTTGTAACTATTCAGTGCTCAATACACAATCGCTGTACACAGAACACAGATACATGATTTCACTCAAAGTTTCCTGACTTCTATTTCAGTTCTGAACATCTGGAATATAGCCTTAACTTCTGATAAGTAGAAGGCTTATCAGGGAAAAAGCTGTACAAATTAGAACATTGCAGTAATCCATTGTTTGTTTTTAGCTGATTCCATCTGTTGAAAACCACCCCTAAGTTTGTACAGTCACTTTACCCTGCTAGCAGATCCCAGTCGTACTGTTGGTGTTCAGCACCAACTTTTTGTTCTTTGCTCCTGTCTTCTTTAGAAGGTGAAGTCGAAAAGAAATCAAAATTCATGTTTTTTGTCTATCCCAACTTTAGTGAGTAAACATTATACTTAATTAAACACTGTAGTCACTGTACTGTAATATGGACATAATCCATTTGGAAAAGTAGCTCATTAAATCACATACCATTTTATTTTAGCATAAAATTAAATGCAACGTGGTTCTTTTGTGAACAGAGGAAACTCATAAAGCAGTATTTATTTCATGTGAACATTACAACAGTAACATACGCTGAGCCTTTTATATCTACAAATTCAGTACTAAATGAGCTTCCAATCAGAAACAAATTCATTTCAACCACAGACTGAACTTTTTTTCTTTTTTTAAGCACTGAATGAAGCCGATGAATTTATATAACTCACTACGTGCAATAAAGGCACTTATTACTCTGCATGCTTTTATATTGTCGTTAATAAAAGATGGACATAAAGATTAGTTTTAATTTACTTAAAACTATTCATTTTTGACGAGAAGCAGCAAAGCAAGTGATCCAATCCACATTCACACAGCGCTTCAACAACAGAAATTATTTTATCCCCTAAAGACAATTTGGAGCAAATACGAGGGAAAAAAGTCCAGTTAAGGAGGTGCAAGTGAACCACAACCTTAATAGGTCACTGATGACTCTGTCTGACCAAATATGAAAAGAAATTTGGTATAATATTAACTTGTTCTTTTAACATGTTTTATCTTAAGTTCAAAGAAAGGTACTTTCTGAGAGGTTTAAGGTTAATTTTGCACCTTTTTGTAAAAGTTTTGTAAAAGTTTTTTTTCCTTTGCATCAAGGTACAAGATGGGTACAAAAGCAGTACCTCTGAATGCACAATACAGTACTTGTACAATGCTTTTCTTAGAATACAGAAACCATCAGCAAAAACTTAAAGTTGGTATCTGATGAGGCCTGACAAATACACTTTCTAATGTGAATCTTTTTTTTTTAATTCACAAATTAAGATGTCTTCTCATGATTTAATCAAAATTCCATGATACTGCGTTGACCAAAGCTTACAGCAGATTGACAAGAAAATTTTAAAAAAAAAGAAAGACTTTTCTGATGGGAAAATCAGGCTTGTCAGGTGATGCATATCAGGCTGCAATTTTAAGCTTAAACTGTCATTTTAAGAACATCTTAGCAGTGACATTTGATTATTGTATTAATCATTCAACATGAAATAACACGTTGAAAGGCTGACATTCTTCAGTCATTGTAAAGTTGCCAGAAATATTAATGAGGTAAAATGTGAATAAACTTTCATTGTTGAAACTTTATTTTACTTTATTTTTTAAAGTTTTACTTCCAGCAAGGTTTAGATTGAGCTGACATGAAGTGGTCATTTGGAAAATCCTCGTTGTAGCTAACATGGACTGTATGATCATGACTCTTATGGTACTTGGTATGGTACATACACTTTCCCATTTGTGAAATACGGGGGACGTTACTAAAAAAGAAGTAGACAAAAGAAGCCTCCTTATTTCAAACTGCTGACCAGTGACGTTTCTGCAGTGAGATCTGTTGCTGCAGGTCAGTTAGTTATCTCGAAAGGCTGTAGGTAAGCAGTGAAAAATGGAATGTGACCACTCGACTGGCCCAATGTGTAACCATGTTCTGCACGTGTGTGGAGATTAACCTTAAAAACTAGTCTTACATTTTGTGTGCCCGTTGTTGCTCACAGTGCCACACATTTCAAGCAGCATTTAAAAAACCATTTGGTTATGGAACAATATGATTAACGCATGCTCAGTTATGCCAGTACTGAGCTGCTTAAAGAAAGTACAATAAAGCTGGACTTTATTCTACTTTCAGGCTCTTTTCATGTAATGCATTTGTACAGGAATCCACATGAGTATGAAAATGTATCCAGCGTTTTCTACAGTAGTTGACACCTTTCACTTTCATATCCAATATTGAGATTTTCTGATGTATTTCTCTTGAAGAATCAGGATTATAACACTCACACACAGATACACAAACTGTAGATGTGCTTTTATTCATTTTACTGTAGGTCTGCCAATGTTGACGTGATGAGTAAGAACATAAATCATAAATACTGGCTTGGCCAAAGCTTCAGGAAAGCTGTAGCTAATTTTGCCAAACCACAGTGTAACAATGATTAAAAATAAATATTAGTAAAAGTAATGCTGATACAGATTCATACTTAGAGAAAAAACTGAGGATCAAACTGGATATGCTTTAAACTGTCATGGCAGTCTTAATCAATAAATCTAAATATGGCCGCATTTATTTCCATTTCATATTTGATTAATTATAAAACAATGATTATTTAAAATATATTTCATATATATACAGCCTTTGCAGTGTCTTGTCAAGATGAACCCTGTGTGCTTTGGAGCTACACTCATAGAAAGACAGCAAAAGAGATACAGAGAGTGAGAGAGAGGAAGAGCCCTCACTTGGTAATGAATTCAGTTTTGACTCAGTATCAACTGACACAGTTAGGATACTGTGTGGGAGTCCTGCGTGTATGTGTGTGTGTGAGAGAGAGTACAGTAGGTGAGTGTGTGTCACATGCCGCACTTCCAATGGCCTTATATAGCTTAAGTACACACTTTCATACACATTTTGCAAATAAACAGCAGTGTGTGTGTGTGTGCCCGCTTCCACTTGTGATCCTCCACACACCTTACGATCTATCCTCCAATCTCTATTCCACTTGGTGTGTGTATATATGTGTGTGTGTGTGTCGTACAGTACTGCAAGGTGTGTGCTCAGTGTGCCTTTATGCAAGGCAGGTGAAAGAGGTAAATTGGGCCGTTCCATCATGCGATGCGGGGAGGCCAGGCTGACATGCTGATCAGGTGTGCATGCATAATGGCCACCAAAAATAAGCTCTGTTTTGAATAATGCCCCCCCTATCCAAAGAAAAAAAGAGAGAAAGAAAGAGATGAAGAAGAAGAAATGCGGCAGTCTGCTCCCAGTCCGGCTGGGATCTCATCCATCTTAACAATGAATGGAAATCAGAGACAGACTGCCACCGACCAGGGTCTCCGCAGAGCCCACTTACATCTCTTTCTCTCCCTCTCTTCTTCTCTATCTCCCTATCATCCCTTTATTCTTTGACCCTCTCCTCTCCTCCTCCACTATTTTCTGTTTTTCCTCCTTTTTCTTCACTGCTGTGAGGCTTGTTTTTTTTCCCCCGACTGTCACAAACTCCCTTTTCAGTTTTTCTCCCTGTGGTGCAGTGTTGAAAAACAGTGTATTTTGATTATTGACTACATATGCAGACACTACCATAGGTAGAATAATCTGTTAAGCCTGGGGCGGCAAAAGTTTGATGAATCCCAATGTTATATTCCTATAACATACACGTTACTCCAGCCAAATAAACAATAACTGGTCTTTTTTGTGTGAGCAAATGTAAAGCAAAGCCGCTTGCATAATTTAAGAGACGTCCTGTGGCAGTACAGTGCTAACAGTTTCACAGGTCTTTCACTCCTAGCTTGTCTTTTATTTAATAGGGAATCGATATTGTGAAGGGGTGTGTTTTACCTGAAACCATGGCTTTTTGTGGCTCCAGCGCAGCTAATCTCACGAGCTTAACTGACTGCAAATTTTAATTATAATTGCAAAAGTTGCTACTGACAAACAGCTGTTTCTAAAAGTGACATGTTGGTGAATCATGTACATTTAGGGGCCCTTAGGGATCAGGAGCTACAGAGGCTGTTGCGTAGTTTTGCCTTTGACAATATATCTTCATACTTTTTAGCCCTATTTTTATGTCTAGTCTGACTAACAGTTCTTATAAAAGCCAACTTACTGCTTCAGCAGTGTTCTTCCAAATTTGTGTCAACCGTTTGCAAAACCAATAAATGTGACTACTTCCTTCTCTCTTCCCAACCGGTCGCGGCAGATGGTCGCCTCTCCCTGAGCCTGGTTCTGCCAGAGGTTTCTTCCTGTTAAAAGGGAGTTTTTCCTTCCCACTGTCGCCAAAGCGCTTGCTCCTTGGGGGTCATATAATTGTTGGGTTTTTCTCTGTATGTATTATTGTAGGGTTTACCTTACAATATAAAGCACCTTGAGGCAACTGTTGTTGTGATTTGGTGCTGTATGAATAAATTGAATTGAATTGACAAACACATGCAAATCTTTATTGTCTGTGTGTCAATGCAAGAAAACAGCAGCCTCTGCCCTTTAAGAACAATACTGTAACAACATAATAATAGTTAATTTTAACGTTCAGCAATACTTAATTTTTTCTTTTTTTACTTTATTAAACTTTGAAAAGTATGATGGTGAGAAAAAAGTTGGGTCTTTGTTAAGCAGAGGGATCATAGTGGAACCAAAAAAGTTTGCAGACGGCTATTTTTCTTTTCTAGTTGGGACCAGACAAACAGGCTCAGAGAACCTAGGGAATAATTACTCTTTAAATTGTTTCCAAGTGTATAGAATAAAGTTCTGTATGGCTGTTGGCTTTATTACAAAGTGCTCTGAGTTGTCAGTGAGACTAGGAAAGTGCTGTGTAAATGCCAGGCCTGCAAGCTCAGTCTCACAAGATGAAGGATTGGAGATGTGTCACAGTTTACATTCATTTCAGTCTCAAATTTTAGTTTACTACACATAGTGCTGATCTTGCCTGGTAATGGCAAAATCAGCCAAGGTTTTGCTTATGCTATTTTAAGTTTTGTTCACTATACAGGTGGTTTCTGTAAACCCCCTCACTGTTACTGTTTACTTCCTATTATTGTGAGCTCTTTACATTACGTTATTATTACATTAAGTGTCTTGAGGTGAGTATTGTCATATATGCAATTAGATCTTGCCTCTGTACAGCAGCACAGTAGATTTGAAAACAACCATGGCATGAGTAAAGTGCAGCCTTTAACTTAATTCAAGGTGTATCAAAGATTTTTCCAAAAGTATACACATTACAGATGCTAGCTAAAACCTGAAGTACAGGTGATTTTACCTGTGATCCTTTTAAAAATTCTTCAGTCTGTATTTAGTGGTGAATTCTCACATGCATACAAATTTTGGTAATCGTTAGGTTACATATGGGCAACATACATTAATGTGACACAGGAAACAAATGTAAATGGATAATATAACGTTGCATTTCACGAGGATAATAACTATGAAAATGAAAAGATTTGGAATTTATAAGAAATCTTTTTTAAAATGATATAAATGTAAATAAATGTGAGTGGAACAATTTTTTGTCATCTCTCTTCCCTCACTCTCAAACAGATGGGAGTTTTTCCTTCCCACTGTCGCCAAGTGCTACAGTATTTCACAAGGGGGTCTTCTGATTGTTGGGGTTTTTGCTCTGTTATTATATTTATTATTGTAGGGTCTTACAGACACAGACCACTATTTTCAGGGGGTCAAAAGTAATTGGAAATTGACTGATAAACAGTTTCATGATCAAGTCGTATTGCCTAATTATTCCAGGAAAAGTTAAACAGGAGTTGAACTTTTGGTACCTGGGTAGCTGTTCACTGGAATTCTTAATATGGAGTCCAAAGAGACGTCAATGCATAAAAAACGAGTTCATCGTTAGGCTGAAAAAATAAACCTGTCAGGGTAAATGAAGGGAACCTTAAACCCAGTTCTTTGTGAAAAAAAAAACAATATACAACATGACAATGTGGATAGGCCCTGAATTTGATAAGTAGAAGAAAATGGATGGATGGAAGAACATAATTCACAGCTTTTTTGTCCTAATAACAGTTTTTTTTTTTTTTCACATTTCAGCAGCCAACACTGGTCCATAAACATCGAAGAATGTACAAGTGAATATAACATAATCCTGTTTTGACAGAACATTAAAAGGCGCTGCAGTTGTGTTTTATTGCTTCAAGCTTTTTAAGTTTATTAAATACCTGCAGATTCCACAGGTGTGTCTCCCATCTCTCTCTTTATGCACACGGCACAGCAACAGTAACTTCATCATTTATTCATAACTGTCAGGGAATTTTCAACACAGAGAGAGGATAGTAAAGCAGAATCTACTTATCTGCAACTGAGACAGGTGAGCTGGCACATAAAGAGTTGCAGTTTTGCCGTTAAATTATTTAATGGTTGGCCTTAGATTCAAAGAGTCCTAAGCTCTATCAGAGCTTTCAAAAATGTATTTTTCAAAAATAATACTATAATAGTTTATTGTTTTTGTCTTCAAAGTCAGGATTTGCAGTGGTGGTTACTGTAGCAACATTGTATCCATGTGACCTCTCCAATCATTATTATTTAATACAGTAGGTCTTTACTGGTCCGAACATTGAAATAAAGAAATCACCAAACTGATTAATATGACAGTAAGATGGGTGCATATTAGGTTTGAGCAATATTTAATATTTATTATAGAATTTAATAAAAATATTTTCTTCAGGAAACTTACAAATACAAATATTCTGATGAATTTTTAGAGAAATGTTTGCTTACTAAATTTTTTTCTAACCTTCTTCCAAGTGTGGTTCAGTTACTTTTTGCTTTGTGTCACCTGGTCATTGTCAAGTGGATAAAATCCACATTACTCTGTTATATTCACTAAGAAATGTTACTTTACACTTGTGAGACTAAAATTAGTTCAGTGCTGAACAGAAGTCACACTTTGCATGAAAAGCAAACTAGAAAGGTGCACCGTACGACTGCACAGTCTCTTTCTGTTTTTGTTTTATGTGTGTCAACATTTAATTTTTCTTAATTTCTTCCCCATCTCCTCCCTATAATCTCCCCTCTTCCTCCGTCTCCCGGGCAAAGAAACGAGCTGGCAATATAAGTGTTATTCATGGCTTGGACAGAGGGTGAGTTTTACTGCAGGTAGATAAAAAGATACTGTCCTTCTGCTGCTGTCTACATGCACTATGTACACTGTCGTTAATATGGGATGTGCTTCTCTGCAAAAAATAATGGTGCAATTAAGATACTGCAACAGTGTCACTTTAACGTGAAGAAAAAGAGTAAAATATAAATAGTGTACTTTACACAGTAGAGTTGGAATTGGCTGTAAGCTGCTGAGTGAGTGTGAATGCATGGAAACCAATATAAGCATATCAGTTTGGTGTTTATAAGATCGTGTGAAAGTGTTTTTTCAATGATCTATAGTTGAAAATACATACCAAACTTTATAAATACAAACCTTGTAAAACTTTTATCACTGGTTAAAACATTTCTTCCATTTTATTTTTTGCCTCAATTAAAATAAGTGGGTGACTTTTGCACTTGTTAATTTTACACTTGTGATTGAAACAGGTGAAATCTAGACTATAATAGGCTGGCTGTGTCACTGAAGCCAGTCATCCCATGATAAAATCAAAGCAGATGAGTCATAAAAAAATTTCACCTAATCTAAAATTGCAAATTACATAAAAAGACCAAAACTGTTTTTGTTTATTTAATCTCCAAAGTATGGATATTTGTCATTGGACTCTATTAAAAAAGAGCCACCGTCAGCTGGCCATTAGTGGAAATGCAGTTTTTGGCAATTCCACTTTGGCGTTGTTATTTCAACCCCCACTCCATAGTCAGTACATAGTAATGTGTCCCATCATTTTCCCTGTATAGATTAAAGACAAGTGACATAAAAAATGTGACAACAATGATAATGCTCCGTCCACTAAGTTCTTTAAGCAATTTAATTTGTTTTTTATACACCAATATCATATTTAGACTACATTCAATATGCCAACATATTACCATATTACATCAGGTAGACATGAACATTACCAAGCCAGTGCAGGGCTTTGTATAAAACGGAAACTCAATGTAGAAGCTCTAAAAATAAAAACATTTTCACCACTACACTTCACCCCATATCATGATCCTGTAAAAACAGTACATTGAATTTTTAAATTAGATGATAAGTGCTCGCAGGAAAGCAATATTTTCTGCCACCTAGCTCGCTGTTCTTTAACCTATTTCTCGTAATTAAAAAAATCCATTGTTGCTGATGAAAGGCTGATAGAGTAGAGGATGGAAATGACCCAAACTAGTGGCGGTTTCAACGAAATCACTGGATCTGGTATCAAGTGAACTAGAAAAATTATATTTTGTGAAAAATGATACTGCGTGTTTAAATAGTAGTAAAACAAAAAAAAACACACCTACACACCTAAAACTCAGTTTAGTTATCTAATGCCAACGTATAACTGCAAAGTTAAACGGTGGAGGAAAAATTATAGCAAGTGAAAAAAAAATGAAAGCACTATCAAGACAAGCATATGAGTGGCCCCGGAAAGTGAAAGCAGAGGAGAAAACACAGTGAGGAATGAAATGGAAGAAGAGGGGAGTAAAGGAGAAATACAGACAGAATGAAGCAAGGAGTAAGGACAATGGTTACAAGGGGAGGTGGAGAAGGTATGGGAGATGGAGTGGTTAAGGATGGAGTGTAGACGGAGAACGGAGGGGAGGACAGGAGGGTGGAAGAGGAGGAGGAGGTGGCAGTGGCAGGGCGTGTTTTTATGTGTAAGCGTTTCCTTCAGCTGGGGTGATTGAGCACCTCTGCCCTGAACTCTGGGTAATGAGCGGAGAGGAAAGGGAAAACTTCTGCCCTGGAAACTTCCCAAATTATTTAGAGGCTTATGGTGGCTGGGAAAAAAAAAATTACAATATGCACAATCCACCTTCTCGATACTGGATGAAAAATAATGAAATTCTTTGTGACAGCCCTTCCAACCTCTAGCTGTATAATGATTTTTTTTTGCCCCCCCCACACACACACACTCCACCCACCACCCTCCGCCCCTTCCATCCTGGCTGGATCTTTGTTTCCCTCTCTTTCTTTCTCTCTGGGCCTGTAGTATCCGGGTACATCTGTTTTGCATGAGATGCATAAAATGACAGGACTTAGACAGCCACTGCATCTAGTGACAAAGATTACTGTCAGCCACCTTCGCCAGTTAATACATCATTGCCACTGGTCCGTTCCCTGCCTCTGTCTCCTAGCGACAGCCTATCCCTTGGTGAGGCCCGGGCCATGTGATGAACCCCCCCACCGACTCGACTTGAACCCCCCCATGCGCCTCCCTCACTCCCAGCACACGTCCCTCTGCTAGTCTTCAGCTTACCTTTTACATTAAAAAGAAGGAAAGAAGAAGAGGAACTGCTATTTTCAACTTTACATTTTTATCCTATTACCATAAAATATTGGTGAGAGCACAGCATCGGCATTCATATTGGAGGAATTTGATTCCGCTGGTGATTTTACCGTGTTTAGACTTGTTAATGTGCAGCTGCATGAGAGAGAAGAAAGTGGGGGCAGAGAATAATATTTGCTTTTGGATATTAGTTTTTTCTCCCCTTATTAGATACAGGACACAGAAACTTCTAAATGGTGCCAGAAAGAAGGGCAGGAAATATCTTTTAAGATGCAAATGATACACTGTTATCAGATGGTCCACTGGTTAGAAAACAGTTGCTTTGATTTGGTAGGTTTTTAGTGAAGCCGTTGCAGTTGTTCTCCTGTTTACTGAATGCACATGCAGCGTTTTGGGCATGACAAAAGAGGCCTAAGATATGGCTTTACCTTTGGTGTGTGCCAGCAAACAAATATGGGAAATCTTTTTTTTTTAAACAAGAATCAATTTGAATGTTGGTTTTTAGCATCATGTTAATTGTGAATGTAAATGTTAGGCTAGAGGTGGGTGGAACGATCCAAATATCGATAGTATCAATGCCAATGCAAATATTGGTATCGGATCGATACTTTGTTTCTGTAGTTTAGTACATTGGATCAATATATACTACATTTGGTATCAAGCCAATACAATGCGTCAATACCAAAATTTGCAGTATTACCAAATTAAAAAGCACTAGTAGTGGCACGTAAAGACAAAGATAAATGTAGCTCTTGACTTTTTTTGCATCCATAAAGAACTCAATAACAAAGAATTTGTTCAGCCAGCACTTTTAACCAATATTTTGAGGAAACTTTTGAAGTGGTTTTCCTGTGTTTGACTGATGACTTTCATACACCTTGTCCCAATAACCTTGGAAAAGAAGTTATGGTTCTCTTCCCATTTATTTAGACATCTGTCCCAAAATCACTGCCCAGATTCTTTCTAACATGCAAGGCTTGCTTCTTGATGGACTTTGGCAGATGAAGTCTGAATAATGAGTGCGAAGTTTACAGCTGTGATCACACTGTTATAGCTGAAGGAAACTAAGATAGCCTAGCAACATTTTGAAGGAACTTATCCTCTTTTCTCATCAGTGTTTTTACAGCTGGACAAAAAGGCAGGCCTTTCAAAGAAAGATTTTTGCAAGTGAATTAAACAGAAAACTGGAAGAGGGGAAAAATAAGATTTGACAGTTTTCATTCTTAACCAATACTTTGATCATTAGTTGTGATAACTGCTTAGAGTGAGATGTAAGATACTGTGGAATGTGAGTTAAATGTCACATAAGAAAACATTTTTTCTAGTTTGTAAATATTTCTAGTTTTTCTATAAATATCCAGTTTGACACTGCATTCATGTCCATGAAACATGCCAAATTTACCTTTATTTTCAAAGGAGGTTGACATAAAATGCAAAAGGTTTTCAATTACTACAATATATAGAGTATTGTAGTTGCTACTATTGTTACCTTGTGCATGTTCAAGCTACAGGCAGAAATAATAATCTTGTAGCTCTCACAGGTTTCCAGAGTCACAATTATCATCTCAGCAGCTCATACTTGATAGGCTGGGTTGGGTGGCAGTTATGTAAGTTGCAATTTTATTCGTTCTTTTCTTGTTTGTCAGCTAAAACACAATCCAGTCCAAATTCAACTTTTAGACATTTTAACACATCTCTGTGTGATGACATCTAGACTCCTATATGATTGATATAAGTTATTCTACTTCTGCTCACTTCTTTGCATTTTAAGTTTAACATAATAAATAAATATCGCCTGGCACAATGTGCAGATACATTTTTTAACCAGTGCTGACACTTAACTCGACTTTTGGTTGTTCTGCATGCCTTCCACAGAATTTGCGTCTCTAATATTTACACTCCTTTTGAACCATGCATTACATTTCAGTAGAAGAAGAAACAAGTAAGAAAATCCTTTAGTACTCTACCATCAAAATCCATCACACTGGCAAATAAGTTTGAGGTGTCATCTTGGCATTTTGATATGATGGGCAAGAGGTGCTTCTGACTGTGAAAGCACACGGTTGGTCTTTGGCTAACAACTTGAGTTTGACAAGTCATCAACCAATCCAATCGGCATATCCTGGACCATAACAGTTGTGTTTCTTACAATGACTATAATTTACAAAATACAATTTAAAAAAGACTTTATGTGCTGTTAAATATAACATGAAACCAGTGAATGAGCCCATAAACTCATCAAAAACTGTTTACTGCAACCACAGGAATCCCCCCTGGTGGCAAATTAACTCAAATTTCTCACCAATCATTGGATGTTGGATAGATGAGCAGATCGTGTCTATATTGGGTCTGTTGGTCCACGACCAATTCTGGACATCTATCCGACATTCAAACTAGGGCCACAATTTGGATGTCTCACCATGTCAGTACAAAGTTCAACCTTTGAACTTTAGACTGGGTCATTTTTGGGGGCGTCATGTGGACATCTATGCCAGGTGCAGAAAATTTACACAATTGATAAATATAATATTTTTTTATATATAAATCAACATTGTTTACAAATATCAACATTTTTGTTATCAACATGATACATATGACTACAGATTATTTTAAAAAACAACGGATACGATTTATCATGTGTTAGCGTATTGATTTATTCGGTACATGTTTTTTTTTATTTTAAATTGTTCTGTTTTTCTTTAACTGATTTATTTATGTCAATTAATCAACTTTCAACACATTTATTTATTAAAATGAGTTGAAATATTAAAAACATTAAAAAAACCATGTTAAAATGTAAAATAATAACGGTTCAATATTTATTAAACACACTGTATTCTTTTTAAAAGGAATTCAAAGAGTTTTCTCATTTGCATTATATGGTTCATTTTTACAAGTATCCTGTTTTATTGTGAAAAGCTTTTTAAGAGGAAGTGAATGTGGTTGTAGAAATGGAAAAAAGTGGACGAAAATCCAACATCCAGAAATGAGATATAACTCTGACGTTATTTTGGGCAGTGGGTTACTAGAATTCCGAACAATGAGCAACAAAAACAACACTGAGAAAGAAGTCATGAAGATGTGAAGTTCTTAATTTTTGTAATTATGAGTAAGATTTTTAAAAAATAAACATTAATATTAAGTTTTAAAAGGTTTTATTAGTTTTAAATAAAGCTAATAGATGATTAGCTTTATTCACATTAGAAAGCCACTAATAAATGCACTCATAGTTAATGTGACAGTGGCTATGTCCATATTTTATATATGGTTTGTGCTCTAAAGATTTTTCAACTACCATCAATAAAAAACAAACAAACTAAAACACTAGACATGCTCTAGCTATTTTTATCTCAGTTGTACTGTGCTACGTCTTCAATAAAAAATAACTGAGTAGAGCCTTTGCTTGAAATTTGCAAGTTTTTCTAGTAAAGAAGATTTTTTGCAGCGTTCACAGTGGGGGAATTTTAACAGTGTAGTAGAAAGAAAAAGGACTGGCACTTTCTATTGCTCTGTGTTTTTTAGAGTCAATAAAAAAAAAAAAAAAAAAACCATAAAATCAAAATTTTCTATTACTGAAATATGGAAGATTGTGAAGCCTTGGTGGAAGGATGCGCTCCTTTAGTCCTTATTTCTGCTTTCCTCACTTATTAATTCGGCTAACCTGTAATCACACAGCTGTAGACACACACATACAAACACCGATCCCCGCTGTGTGATGCTTAGAAAGACGTGGAACAAGACAACAGCGAGAGAGAGAGAGCGGCTTTTCATTCCACCATCCTTGTTCCTTGCTCCTTTGTCTTCTGCGTCTCTGTTCTCACTCTGATTTTCATCGACTGCTTCTCTCTTGTCATTATTTCTACCTTTTTTCCTCCTCTCATCCCTCTCTTTTCTCGTCCCCCGCCTTCCTCCCCTCCACTGACATTGTAACGTTACTGCACACGACTTTATCTTGCCTGAAAAGGTGAAGCCATGAATGATCTCTCCAATTTAAAAGCACTCAACCCTCACGCCGCCTGAAATGAATATTTTGCATATATTCATGCAACAATGATTCAATTTGAGGATATTATTTGCAAACAGTGGCTGAATTCTTCGCAGCATTAATAACCTAGTGGCAGGGCTGATATCACCGGGATGAAAAATGTATTTATTCTGACATGTTTAGAATGAACCAGCGCGATTAATTAAAAAGTAAACAATAAAGAGAAGAGTCGGATGGAAAAAGAGAGAGATGGGTCGAGTCGGTGAGGGGACAAACACCTCGCTAGAGGTTGTTCGACTGTGGAACATGACTTTGTTACCATCTGAAGTTGTTTTCTTGTGAACTTTTTGGCCAGAAGGTGAGACAAGTGCGACTGTTGGAGTGACTTGTCTGTATTACTGAAATGTAGCAGAAGAAAATCTCATTTTAGGGTTGCAAACGTGTAATTTCATCAGGAACAGGCATAGGAAAAATGGAAAAATCTTGTATTTCTTGCATTTCTTGTGAGGAAAAAAATCCCTAGGCATTTCTTTAAACAATTCTCGTCCAGTCCGTGACTGCGCACGTTCATACCGCGGCACAATTAGTCTCCAAGTTAATTCACAAGTCTTGCAGTTACGTGACAGGCTGCAGTTGAGGGAGATGGGGATTAGAGCCGTTCCACAAGTGAGCTTTTTTTTCTGTTAAAACAAACATCTGTTCAGTGTTTTCTCCTGGTAAACTCCCATCAGTTTGGGATATACAGTGAAATACAGTGCAGGATAATCACTGAGCAACAGAAAAAAAAAGAGTTTTTGAACAACAAGGCTTAGTTCTTTGTAAAATCTCAGTTTGTTTGCGTGTGCAGTCATTGGACAATGGTGTCAAAAACACAACCCTTTGTCAAATCAAATCAAACTTTAAGCCTGGCAGTGATCACATCTGCGCACAGCAGATTGTCTGTCATTCCCTCCTAAGTAGACTTAAATCAGAGCAAGTGTGTAAAAGTTATGAAAGTGAACAAATACAACATACTTGGTGTTGTTACAGTGATGGGAGAAGCATGAAGATTTCAGACTCTTTTCATCTCAACCTTGTCTTATATCTTATGTCTCTTAAATGCGTTTAAACTTCTTCTATAGGAGTTTGAATTTAGTCGCATGAGTCGTGCTGATCCGACATCCTCTATAAGAAAATACTTGGCGATGGCAGGTAGGAAGAACTCAATTTTAAAAGGAAGAGACCTCTGACACAGCCAGACTCAGGGAGGGGCGTCCATTTGCTGTGACCATTTGGGGGCGAAGGGAAAGAGCAGAGAAAAATGACAGCATAGAGAAAAGAAAAACAGCAAATAGGAAAAACACAAACTACAGGAGTGAGCAGAGAAACGTTAATGACATGCAGCAGTGGCATTTATGTGCCAGTGCTGCATGTGACAGAAAAGTACTCAGTGCATCACGGGAAGTCCCCCAGTAGTCTGAGTCTATAGTAGCATAACTAAGTAGCATAACTGGTTCAGGGGCCTGTGATCTAACCCTAACTAAGCTTTATCCTAAAGGAAAAATTGAAGACTTATCTTAAAAGTGGAGAGGGTGTCTGTCTAATGAATCCAAAGAGAGGAACCCAATAGGTTAAAAAAGAGTGAGGAGCATGATAGCTTAAAGCTCTGTCTCCCATTGTACTTTTGGAAACTCAAGGAACCAGAAATAAACCTTCATTCTGAGAGTCAAGTGCTCTGTTGATATAATGTGATACTATGAGGTCTTTTAGATATGATGGGGCCTGATCATTCAGGACTTTCTACGTGAGAAGGATTTTATATTGAATTAGGTGAAATAGGTGGCTTTCAGAACAATCTGATATTAAGGAATTATAGTAGGTGTACATAAATGTGCATAAACTAATATTTCGCCATCCAGTTTTCAGCAGTTTTAAGGGGTAGACAGTTTCCACGCCTGAAATCAGAGCATCAGGTGAGGCCAGGCACATGCTCATCATTGGTTCAGCACCGCTGTGCACTGTGAGTGTCTACTGTAGCATCCTGAAATGACTGTTTTTTGACACACCGACACATTCTTTAGTAATTATGTGTCCTTTAAATGCTGCCTTGAAACTTTGTCGACCACCTGAAAATTAAAGGCAAATCAAAACGGTCACTGTTCAAGCACATCGGAGAAGCTCCATTGCCCATTACAGACACAGGTGCAAAATGAAATAACTGAACCCATACAGGAAAAATCTATTATTTGTACCCACACAGGAAAACAGTCCATGGGTGTATGGGTAGATGCTATTAAGTGGGAGATCTGTCAAATGAAAATAAGGTAAAGTTCCAGATTTATAGAGGTTCATTCCAAAACAATTTGATTTACATATGGCATATTTAAATCTTATATGGACTTGGACTTATTTAGCCTACCTTAATTATTATAAACATATATAATACATTAATACATTACAGCTGCACAAAACTGGTGCTGAGAACTGACAGCACGTCGGCTAAGGCCTAGTAGGCCAGAAACACTGGAGAGGCCTCACTGAAATGGCAAAAGTTTTCACAAGGTTTGGAGCAGCTACTGTCCACAATTTATTATTAAATTTCTATAACACAAAATCAGATTTTAGAGTTTCTTTTACTGAGGGAAACCAAAGAAAAAAAACTTGTCCTTTAAATAAATGAACATTTTTACATCGTGTGTGATAGACATATATAACATATATTTATATATGAATGCACTCTCTGATGTTCTAATGTTTTTCCTGTGTAATTATCTACATGTGTGTGAGTGTGTGCACACGTGTGTGTGTCTGTGTGTGTGAGGCCACAAAGTTTTCAGCTGTGATCGTCAGTAGGATTATATAAAGAGGATTACTGATCAGTTAAATTAGTAAATAATTTAGTTTTAACATTTTGCAGTGGAAAGATCTAATCCTACTTTTCCTCTACTGAAACAGGAACATAGTAAGCTGTGTGTGTGTGTGTGTGTGTGTGTGTGTGTGTGTGTGTGTGTGTGTGTGTGTGTGTGTGTGTGTGGGCTCTACAGAAGTTCTCTCTGTGTGAATCAGTTTCCTGTGTCATTAGTCTACATCCACTCTAATGATGGTCCCACTGGAGCGCCACTTCACACACACACACACACACACACACACACACACACACACACACACACACACACACAATCTGAAATCCAGCCTGCGTCGAGTGCGACAGATATGAGAGGCTGCAGTTGCATATGCGAGCATATGTATGTAAATTTCCTCATTTATGGCATTATCTGGAGGAGGTATTGTCTCTCCAACGTAATGTATGACTGCCAGGGAAACATGAAAGAGACGGAGTGAAAGAGAGAGTCTCATATGCATGCAGAGAACCGATACGCCATAACATATAATGACAGTTCCTGCATGTGGAAGAAGAAACATGGAGGCAAATGAGAAAGAGAATTAGAGAGGGAGAAAGTAGTTAGAAAAGGGAGAGATGAGACAAAGAAGGGAGAGAATTGAAGAGCCATGTAGGAAGAGTGGAAAAAAATAGGCCCGACTGATTTGGGACTTCTCAAGGTGAAAAGAGATTTTTTTGGATTTAAGATATTTAATAATAGTGTAACCAATTTCAAGCTTGTAACGGTGTAATAGCCTGTGCTGTATTACAACAGAGGTGGAATGCACTGGTAGGACAAGAACTTGTTTTAATAAAAGACCAATATCAGACACCTAAAACAGCAAGTTGAAAGAATGGCCTAAACCCAAGATTAAATTGTGGAAACAAAAGGAATAAGAGAAAGAGGTGGCTGAAAATCTGGGGAGGGTGTGTGACAGAAGCACAGGAACACAAAAAAAGGAAAATGTGTATGCGTAAATGAGTTCAGGCATGTATTATGTTCACAATGGTGCGTATTCGGGGCCTGAATAAAGAGAAAGATACAGTTTGGCTTTGAAAAATGGCCAGGTGGGATAATATGACTAGCTCAGCCGTTTTGGAAGACCTTAAATAGCGTGGGAGAGGAGACCTGTTTTTTTTTTTTATGTATAGTCATATAAATAGACACACACTGAAAAGCTGAATGTGGTGCAACTTTAAGCTTATCGTGAGAAAATCAGTTTAACCTCTTTACATTCACCCAGCCATTGGTGGCTCATCTAGGGTTAAGTTTAGGAATAGGGTTTGGGTTCAGTTAACATCCATCTCTGTTTGGAACATCTAAATGTAAAATCCTTCGTACAAAGACTGTAATGCTAAAATCTAAGATAAATGAGATATTCAATAGGAAGCATGCACTCATGATATCAAGTTCAGTTCAAATTGAGATATTTTGGAGAATTGCTTCCCTTTTTTCAGTTAAATGAAAATTTGGGTACCGCCCTCATATTTGGATATTAAAGCTGGGGTAGGCAGTGTTGGCCCTATCTTTGGCCCTATCTTAACAACCCATACAATAATCTCTAAAGTATAAATCAGAATAAAAAAGCAAAAGAAAGACAAGGACGTATTAAATAGCAGACTAGTTTTAAATGAAGCTGGTAGGTAAATTTGACTTGTCAATATTGTTGAATTACGGAGCATTTGTAGGGAGTGATTTAGAATCTAGGGGAGAGTGCTGCAGGTAACTTCACTACGTTCAAATTTTGATTAGGGTAAGTGTTAAGGCCACGTTGTGGTCGTCACCAGTGATGACTTAGACCTCGTTTCAGAATTTGGCTGCATTTCAGTTGGGGTAACAGGGAAGCTGTTTTGTTGTTAAAACATTAGCATTCTCCTACTGCATGGTGATTTGTCTGCATGTGTATAAAAAGCAGTTGATTATTTTGGTTAAAGGTGACTGCTAGCAGAAGGCTGCTGCTAGAAATTTCTTACTGTTGCTAGTTTCTTTCTTGAAATAAAAATGGTGGATACTGTAAAGTAACTCATGTTGCTGTGACATAAGTTATCCTTACAGAAAGATATTTGACTACAATTTATATAAAGATATATAAATAAATGATGGGACCTCTTGATAATCCAACAAGTGCTCTTGATTAGCTTAGGCTAACATAGCATAACGACTGTAACCATACAAAAACCGCTAATTTGGTTAATCCCAACATACAATATGCTTAATCTTTATCCTCTCCAAATGTATATAAAAATGCCAAGTGCTTACACATAAAATGTAGTCCACAAGATAAATCAGAACATGGGAAAGGAGGTAGGAAATGACCAGCATTTACCAGAATGTCAGTGTTATGAAAGGAACTAGGATACGCTTTACTTTAAAAATGAATGCTAATTTTGTCTAAGCCAGGAAAAAAAATCTGTTGCCCTTTTGATTCGTCAAGGCAGGAAAAGCACATGTGTAATCGAAAATGCTACTGATGACTGCATTCCACTTAACTGTCTCTGTAAACCATGGCTATGTCAGAAAGCTGTATAGTGGAGTTGGGACATCTGAACGGAATGGAACAATCATTATTTAATGTTATTAATTACACATGTGCTACTTCTGCTATGGTATGTTAAGCCAGCTATGTAAACGAGAAAAAAGCTCTGTAAGAGTTGAACTGAGTGACTTTGCAGTGAAGATCTAATATACCTGCTGCACTCTTTTTGCTGCTGTTGTTACAGTCGTCCAATGATCTTTGTGCCCATGTTCTTTAAACCAATCTTTAGTTCTTTAAATGTCACTGTAATGCTGCCACTCTACCTTTAAGATCTTTGAACCTTGATAACTAACTTCAAGTTTTTATAATCTTCACCACTATCTAAAGTCCACAGGGCTTCTGCCCTATCTCCTACCTACAATTGGGATAAACCTATAATCAGTCACCAAAACATATTAACCATATTATTTAACGTTTTTACTTTTACATCGTCTCTCCATATGGACCTCACTGATGGTGTGAGCTGAATAAGGAAATCCTGCCATTGTGATTCGGACATTTTGACCTCTACTGTTTGCACAGAAGATTATCTAACCAAGCAAATATGTGAAACCTTGGAGTCATATCCACATTTGCTTGGTTCACTGGATAATACAAGAAGATGACACTGAGCAGAACTTGCTGAAAGGGATTTTTGCACTATAGAAAACTTTTTGTTATAGGTCATGCTATGTTCCCTTTGAAGACAATCCTTATTCAAGCCAACTATCTGAGCAATGTAGAAACTGAGTGCTTCCACCTGTTAATGTGGTTGATTAAAATCAATCCAAACTGCATTACAGCAAACACTAATCTTTCATTTACTGATTTCAGATTGAATATGGCCTTGTTAGACCAGCAAAATTTTCTCTCAGTAGTCCCAAACAGTGCTGACCTTTGAAGGATCGGTGCTGAAAATACAGGAGTATTCCTATTTGGGACTGTCTTTGATGCACAAGTCTAAAACCACCAACAAAAAGATATGTAGGGCAGTTGCCACATGGTTTAATGACTTTTTGATTTGTTTAACTCAAGGTGCAGTTCATTCACATACTTTTTCTGTAGCTCCAGGTTCCTACTGCCTCAACAGAGTGCCTCAGACTATGCCAGCCTGATGTGTTTGGCAGTGTTTACCGTTGTGTATGGTGCAACGTGCAGTTCGGACTGTCATTCATACTTACACTGTAAATATGGGAAGCAGTGTAGTGGAAGGGATCTGAAAATTACTCCGCCGCGTGCCTCGGTGACGAAATTAATAAACGGAGGCATGGGAGCGTAACGGGTTTTGACAATGCAAGTCTCTCTCTCTCGTCCCATCTCTTTCTTCTCAGCCCCGCTGTCCTATTTTCCTCTCCCTCTGTCTCGACTGTGGCCTAATAAGGCTCAATTACACAGAGGTTCTTTCATTCATTATAGGCATGGGCCCCAGCATCTCTTTGTGGACTCCCTAATAAATACTAACGCAGAGGAATAGCCAGGGCCTGGGCTTACTTATGAACCCGTTAATAACCGGGTGCTGCTGCCGTGATGGAAACAGCTTTCTCAGCAGCCTGTCTGGCCACTGCGCGAACACAAACACAATGCACAGGGTTAAAAGAAACCAAAAAAGCGAGCTAGCGTTCTAGTTAGCCTCTGAGACAATGCTTTGGCGAATGACAAGCACCGGCAATTAGCGCATCCACAACGCAGGGGTAACCCTATACATCTTTGTCTGTTTCAATCACAGCGAGACGCCACTCATGGCAAGAATTAGTGCCGAGGATGCCATCAATTTCCCTTAACCTGTTTTATATTGCTCTGTGTAGGTGAATGCATGATAGATTGTTTTTGTCAGCCTATTAAAAGTGATGTTGGATGCGTTAAAGGGTGGAACGCACCCGTTGGGTCTGGAAGCGACTGTGGGGGTTTTTTTTGCATCTGTGTGTGCGTTTGGATTTTTTTTTTTTTTTAAGAAAAAGCCAATTCACACAATTTATGTCCCTCTCACTCTCTTCCGCTCCCATGACTAACCTTGATATCTAATGCAAATCACACTCCATACCACAAAAGACTTTCAGCTTGCTACTGTCCATAACATCATCGGCTGATACACACCCCCTCCTCTCTACACAACAGCTCAATCTGCCATCCCAGAGCCTGTACACTGTCATTGGGAATCAGACAGACAGGCTCTTTATGGCGGTCTTTACGACTCCGACTGAAATAACTGTATTCCCCAGTGGGAGATAGAGTGGTAGTGGGAAATGTAACTTTATACATTTACTACGGTGTGCGAAGGAGAGGGAGCGAGAGAGAGCATACGTAAGATGAGAGATGTCCCACACTGGTCAATCAGAAGGACTATATTCATTCAAAACGCCATCTCATCTTTCCTCGCCCCTCTCTCGCTCCCTCTCATAAAGCGGGGACACGTTTCATCTGTCCGTCTCCTTCGTTCCCTCCTCGTCTTTGTCCATCCTCTCTTAAACCAGCAGCCGTGGCAGAGATTGCTGTCCGGGGTTGTCTTGCGAGATGAAAGATGGCACGGCTGTGGCGCTCGGGGACGATCGCACCCTCCGTGATGCGCACACACACACACACCTTCTCCCTCTCTCTTGCACCCACGTACGTCCCGCTCTTTCATTCGCCGCCGAAATGGTCCCTGCCTGGGCTAATTTACATAATACACTTCTGACACCTTTACTTTATTCATCAATCACACCCAGGCAGCTTCTCCAGGTCCGGGCTTTTGTCTGAGCATGTCTGTGGCTGTGTAAGGCTCGGCACAAAAGATTAATTTCACAGCTTTTTTCCCCCTCTCTTCTTCTTCTAATTCTTCTTTACCCTGTCCCTCTGCCTCCAACCCCCCCACCCTCCCCACATCATACTCCTTCCTCGTTCATCCCTCGCTTTCATTTCACAGATGCAAAGCCCACAGAATGACAGCAGCCAGATAATGAAAACAACAATGCAAGCATTTTTCCCCCCTCTCCTTTAACTCTGCCATGTCATATTCCGAGATTCTCTCAACACTGTATTATTCTTCTCTTTCACAGCTTCCTCCTCCACCCC
>VUQG01022233.1:0-10891 GCA_015106755.1 Etia nguti | reverse complement strand
CTTTTTTAAAAAATAAAATTTTTTTTTTTTTTTTAATATTAAGTTTTTTTTTTTTTTTTTTTTTTTTAAAAGAAACGTAAACAAGAGTTTTACTAGACAGAAAATGTAAAAATTACTAAATCGATTATTTCCATTGTGATAATGTAAATATATAGTAACATAACAATATTCTCAGATTGTAACACAGATTCTACAGTTTGGAAGGCGGTCTGCCCACACGTGGCCTTAAAGACCTTTCTTAAAAACTGCTTGCTGTCACCATGTTTATATCACAGTATGAGGATCCTACAGCACACTGAAAAAGATGGCAGAGGATCCAAAAACAAGCAAGCATGGTTTTATTTAGGAACATTTATATGCCCTTTAATTTAGGCTCAATGAAAGTGTCATTCTGCTGGTATCTTCCAGCAGAAGAATTGCATCAAGTTTCATCATCATCAACATCATCATCATCTAGCTTGCTGACAGAAGTGATGCCTAATTGAAGGTTTAACTGTTAGACTGACCACCAACTTACCGAACTTTCCAAGCCTTTCCAGAACAATCAAGAGAAGAGCAACGCCGCAAGAAAGAACAATCCCAATGATGAGCATCATGTCACCATCTAGAAGTGAGAAATTAAAAACTAGGGTCAGTTTAATCTGACATCATTCTCTAATATATCCACATGACAAACTAAGTCCTGGGGTGAAGGGAAGATCAAACCACAGATGCTCTCATTGGTCAGGATTTGAGATTTCTGTCACTTCTGCCTCGACACTAAGAATTCAAATTATCACGCGTGATGTGGATACCTCAATTTAAATGAGGCCATTTTTAACCAAAACTATCAAATGCAGCAACTAATGCACCAGATTTTTCTTTGATGCACTTAAAGATAAACCAAGTTCCAACAATGCATTAGCCCTTAACTCATAAATTATTCTGCTGTTCAGCTGCATTTTGGACCTGGTTTAATCATTCTCCCAGACGCCCATGCTGGGCTGTTAAATTTCATGTATTGATGCCAGGCTTCAGGTATTTTTCTAACCATCTGATGGATGAAACCACAAGTTATATGCTTTTGTTTAGATCAGGGGTGGGGAACTCCAGGCCTCAAGGGGCGGTTTCCTGCAGGTTTTAGATGCATCCTTGATCCATAACAGCTGATTTAAAATGGCTAAATTACCACCTCATGTTTTCAAGTTCTCCAGAGGCCTGGTAATGAACTAATCATCTGATTCAGGTGTGTTGACCCAGGGTGAGATCTAAAACCTGCAGGGCCCTTGAGGCCTGGAGTTCCCCACCGCTGGTTTAGAGCAAAAATGAGAAAACCTAAGAGTTGACAGTGTGGTTCATTTTTTTACCTAGTACTGGATTGCCTAGACCACAGAAACCAAAGTGAATATTTGTTTTCAAACCACGGGCAGTCCAGGTAGGTTACAAACTGACATAATGCACGGCAGCCTAAAAGTCAAACACAACAGGTTGTTTTAAGGATGCCCCACAGATCAGGTGTGAATGAACCTGAACTTTATGGCCTCGCTGGGCAAAAATATCAGTAACATGAATATTCACACTTAGAGCTCTCACATTTTGTGAAGTCGCATCAGGAAAAAGCACAGCTTTATCACTGATGTGTGTATTCAGACCCTGCTATTATGCATACTGTTTCACTGTTGTGATTTAATGGATACTTAAAAGAAGTGAGCAATCATTCACCATTAATTTTACTACTGCATTTGACAACGGTTGTGAATGTCCGTTTCAACCAAAATCCTCTGGAGAAGAGCTCAGGGTAACTTACGTGGACTGACTTTCTCCACCGTCGTGTTGAGAGGAGCTCCAGTTGTGCTGAAACCATCATGCCCCTTTTGCTTTCGTTTGTCTTTGGTTACTGTTTTTTAAAAACATAAATTAAAACAAAGAGACATCCTCATTAGGATTGTAAAAAATAACCACATTAACATATTTGGAATTGTGCTGTGTCCAGGTTCAAGTCTTATATGTTGGGGTGGGGGCATGAGACAAAATGTGAATCATATAATACTATATTCATATTAATATGCTTCTTCAGGCTCGTCTTTGACCTGCATGATCACTCACTGCCTGCTGTCCTGTTTTAGACATGCACCCCTTTTGTAAGATTTGGATGCATCCCGTTACTAACAAGTACTCTAGCCGTGTTAAATCAGGACTATTAGCCTGACCACTGACCAATCACATTGCTGGAAAGTCATCACAGCAACAGTTTTGCATCACAGACAAATCTAAAATAAAGTAGACTAATTTCATGTTTTACACAAAAGAAAAATAAACCCTCAAGTCATTTTTAGCTTCAAATCATGTTATTCTATGTTTGTGTTTCCCCAAGTGGAAGATCATTTCATATCATTAAGTGAATTTCTTCATTACATTCATATAACAAATCAAGCATTTATATCAAGTGCATCAGACAACACATCAACTATTACTCAGGTATTTAGTCAAAGTGCTTACCATTAAGTTGAACAATACAACTGATCCACAAGTCCAGAATGAAGCCTCTGTATTTTCCACTGTGGGACAGCTGTACTGAGGGGATCCACAGTGTCAGATTTCCTCTGTTCAGGTCTTCACGTCTGACAGTCGCATTCATCTCTGCATTATGCGATTCCTGCTGGTTTCGATAGGAGTAGACAACCACACTCGAGTTGGTTCTCGACCAGTCCATGGTGAACTCAGACAGGTTGACAGGGGGATCCACATAAAACGGGAGGATGACATCATCACCTTCCTTTGCTTCGAATTCTGTAATTG
Source organism: Etia nguti (assembly GCA_015106755.1). Lineage (NCBI taxonomy): Eukaryota > Metazoa > Chordata > Actinopteri > Cichliformes > Cichlidae > Etia > Etia nguti. The sequence continues at coordinate 8,113 of VUQG01022233.1, read as the reverse complement.
GGCAAATGGCTCGATGTTCTTCTGGGGAGAAAAATTACACAACTTGAGCACCTTTGAATTAAAGTCACGATCTCATACCTTAAAACAGCAGTTGTTTCAGCCGAATACTGCTCCTGGACCCGTTTTATACTTAAACATAGAAGTTCTGTGCTGTCTCCAGAGAATAATCAGCGAGTTTGCTCAGGTCACACACACTCAAACAAAGTCCCAACCTAAAGAAAAACACGTGAGGAGCCCGTCCTACTGATGCCGTTTTGTACACTACTGTACCCACAAGCTAAACAGCTAGCAAAGTGTAAGTAACGTTACCCTTCAGAGCTCCAGCAGGTGACGGAAAACACAGAGCTATGCATGATATGAGTAGGAGGTCGCGTGGGGCACACAGACCAACAGAAAATCTCATCTTGTTTCACAAACAGCCCGAGTGTGCGTGAGTTCATTCAATAGGTTCCGCTCCCTGCAAACTTGAATGCGGAAGAGGAGTGACGCTAGAGCAGGCTAACAGCTTGGACTGTTCCTTCAACAGTCTTCCACGACTACGACGTGCCGTTTTCACACAGTGACCCACCAGCCCAGCCTCAGCCACTTACTCCCGACACCATGCTCTTGACCCTGTGTACACGAGTTTTTCAAAAAGTATACACGGTACTGTACAAAAGTCTTGAGCCACCAATCATCTCTTTGGATGTCAGATGCCATTTGTGTCCTTGATTGTGTGGTTGTACTGCACTGGCAGTGTGTCTGGGATCACTGCCATGCTGAAATCTCCAATCAGATTGATCCAAATCAGTCAGTGCCTTTCTGCCAAATGTTCTTCATTTGTCCAGTTGCAAGGACACACTGCTCAGCATGCTGAGATATGCACCGTTCTTAGCTGATAAGTCTTTGAGAATGGTACTAGTCACGCCTGTCAAACAATCATCTTTGTCCAAAATTTTTTTTGAAAGACCTTCAGAGAGACTTAAAAAAATATTGCTCAAGACGACTTAATAAATTTACAATAAACTCCAGATACTTGGAGGCAAAAGAATACAAAATGGTGGAGTGGCTCGTCACTTTTTGCATTATGCTGTATAACAGTGCAAAAACCGAACAATATTTTCCCAGCTGAATAAAGTATATTCAAAAGGCCAATTTTATCTTCTGACCTGAAGTCCACTCGATGTCCCAAGCCTTTAGAGATACTTACTGAATAACCTGGCAGAATCTTCACTGTCATCATTACTGGTGAAGCTACCATGTGAGGCTTTGATAAGTTTAAATGTTGACCGAAAAAGTTCAAAAATTAAGGAACTCTGATTTCCTCGCAAGTATTTATGGGTCTCCTCGCCATCAAAAGATCATATTTTATACTAAAACATTTAAGCAATAAATGCAACCAAATAAACACAAGCAGCATGCATGAACATTGCAGATTTGCATTTATACAAATAACTCACATTTAGGTGGCAAATAATAAAAAAAAAAATACCCGGCGCAAGCTGAAGAACAACTCTCCTTCCATGTTACAAGCACACGTGACGACGCTCCTCCCCCGGCTTTATTGTCCTCGCTGAATTTCGCGCCTTTTAGTCAGACTCCGAAAGCTCATTGGCTGACTGTGGCGTGTACTTACGTTATGGACGTACTTTTTGACGGAATTTTTTTTTTTTCAAGAACTTTATTTAACAACAACAATTGGACAATATGCTTCTTTAAGCAGTTTTGTGAAAAAAAAAACAATACGCAAAGTACACCACTGTGGTGGTGTACAGAGAAAAAACTACAATCTTACAAACATTATGGCGGACGCTTCAACTAACAATTATACATCATGATTGTCAGGGGAAGTATACTTTCAAATAGTTTGATACACTTCTGCCACTCAGAGTCACAATTCATGTTTGGAATTTAAAACATAACCGGTAAGTCACTCAGTGATTGTTCCCAGATCTAACTGTAACCACATAATTTACTTAGAGATTCATAAGTCAAGTCAGCTTTATTTGCATAGCACGTTTAAAAGGTAAGGTAAGAGGTGCACAGTTTCTGCATATACTTATATACACAAATGCCTATACAAGCATATATGTACACATACGTATTTATACACGCGGACATGAATACATGTATACATATACACATGCATACATCATCCAATGATAAAAAAGACCAAAATAACTAAGACAGAATAGACACTGTTTCAAAGACATATCAACGGCTGTGAAAATAGGCAGGTCTTCAAGTTTGATTTGCAGATTTCCACACAGGAGGAGAATTTTATAAAGGAAGGGAAGACTGTTCCAGCATCTCAAAGCGGTGACGGAGAAAGCCCTGTCATCTTTAGAGTTTAACTGGGTGTGTGGGACCAGTAAAAGCATCTGACTAGAGGACCGCAGAGTTCGAGTGGGTAAGTGCAGGCTAAGGAGATCTGAAATGTAACCTGGAGCCAAGCTATGGGGAGCTTTAAATAATAGAACCTTGAAATCAATTCTGTATTTAACTGGCCAATGTAAAGATGCAAGTATCTGAGTAATACTCTCTTCACTTTTTGGTACGAGTCAGGAGCCTTGCAGATGCATTCTGAACAAGTTGCACCCAGGACAGGCTCGACTGACAGATGCCTAAATAAAGAGAGTTACAGTAATCAAGACGTGATGAAATGAAAGCATGGATAATGGTTTCCAGATCCTTAGATAACAAGATAGTTTTAAGTAAAGTCTATCTGATTCTGATTACTGACAAACAGAGGACATCTGAAAACTCTTCTTCTCAAAGACGATGAAAGTCCTTTAACCTCCTAAGACCCGAACTCATATATGGCATGCATTTTTAAATTCTCTTTGCTATTTGGGCTGTTTGGGACCTGATGAATGTAAAAACAAAGAATTTCCAGATTTTTTTTTTACCTGATTTTTGTCTCTGACAAAAATAAGATCCACATATGAGGACATTTGTTTTAAATTTTGAAAGAACAGTTTCAGTATAATGTTCTCGTAAGTGGATATCAGGCCCTTGTGGAGTACAATTTTGTATTTTGGTCTAGACATCCCAAAATGTGATGTCCACATATGTGGACGCCAGGTCCCAGGAGGCTAAACATCAGAAGTTATGAACAGTAATGTTCAAACTATAATAATGGCATAACAAATATGTTAAGTGTAGATGTGAGTACTCTGAACATAATGGAGCTACTTTCTGGAATCTCCACAGGCTGACACGAAGCCAAGCTGGAAAGTGCTACATACACTAAACAAAAGCATTTCCTATTCCAATATGAAATACAAGACGCAGACCAAATATAAGTCTCTAAATGGGTACAAAGATGAGCTTTTGCAAACCGCTTAAAACAATCCAAAGAACGCCGTTTAACGCCTTAAGTAATTAATTTTAATTAAAGTTTGGCATATGTACTTAAACCAGCTATAACGCAATGAGAGCAGCTTGAGAAGACTTTCTAAAATCAGAAGTTAACACGTGGGTCACACTTTGAGCTGATTACTCAGCCAATCAAAGACAAGTACAACATTTCTCAAGAAGCCTCGATGTTTTTGTCATCCTTCAGTGTTGAATTCTCCAAAGGCTGCAGTTCAACGTGGATGGAATGGTCCACTCCTTGTTTCTGCCCTTTGAGCTCCCCCACGCATTGCCCTTGATAAACACACAAACATGGAAAGACGCACTTGTAATAATTTATCCAATAAAGTAAAAAGGAGAAAAAAAAGCATAAAAGAAATTTAAACTGTCTTCAGACATTTCAAGTTAAACGATAAAAGTTTGTATGTACGGCTTATACGCTTATTTACATTGTTTGTGCGCTCTTCATTTATTTAAGATCAGTGTAATGTATAATTTTGCTGTTATTCTCTGCTTCCTGTTTCAGTGCGTTTTCCTCTCCTTTGGTATCCATGAGAGATTTTCATCATAATCAAACACCAGACTTGCCAGCGGTAATCTGTAATCAAAGGTTTAGCTGCTAAAACACAAATTCTTGCACCAAAGTTGATCAACTTACGGATCGTTACATGTTTCTTCAGAAGAAATCCAACAACAATGAGGAGAAAGATGATACCAACAGGAAGGAGAATGGCGAGAAGTGTTATGTTTTTAGCTGAAAGAATGAAAGGCAAATTTATGTGATGCATTTCGTGAATTATAATTACATTTAGATCATTTTTAATTCAAATTTATATTATAAAACCTTGTAATTACAAAATTGGACTCTGAGATGTAATGAAAAACTGTTTGTTGTCTATTTATTATTTAGATTAGATTAGATAAAACTTTATTAATCCCTTGGGTGGGTTTAATAAATTCCCACCAAATTTTATTTTATTAATCCCCACCAAATTTCTTTTGGGTGGTGGAACCTATTGACTGCACTCTAATACAACAACACCATGAAGATGAGTGGTGCAGTCTGGTGACTGGTGGCATGCTGACGACAGCAGTTTCTGTGAATTTTAACACAACCTTAAAAATGTAGGTACTTTCAAACCTTGACTTCCCAAACAGGAAGCTAGCTCTCAGTCTACATGACTTCACGTGTAAACCTCTCCTCTTGCTCATACATGAGTTTTCACAGGAACTGCATGCAGCCAACAATGTAAAAATGAGTCATTTTTCAGAATTTAAAAACCAAACCACAAGTTTGGGGTACAACTGAAGCGTTCGTTCATTTTTAAAGATGTTTATCATTGCAGATAGCTGATCCCTAGTAAAACACTGGGGAAGGCTTTTTGTACACTCCAGCTGTGACTGGGCAGCTGGAGCCAATCGCCTCTCTGAAGACAAGGTGGGTGGGAGGGTTTCACACAAAAGTTTCCATGATTTTCTAGCACAGTAACTGAAGACCTGCAAAATTTTGTCTTCATGCTAATATTTATTTATATTATATTAACTTCATGCTAATATTTTCTTAGCTACAACCCTTTGAAGTACAGAGGGGGTGAAGTGTATCATGACTGGCTGCAGTGGGCTATTACGCTTGATGCGTCACTGTCATGACTTAATGGGACACTTAAAAAGAAATGAGTCATCATCAGCTCAAAATGTCTGCTGTGAAAAAAAGGAGGTCACTCAACATCGTTTCTCTATATTGTTGTAAGGTCTGTATTAAGGTCTCTACCTTGTAATACAAAGCAGCCTGAGGCGAATGCTGTTGTGATTTCACACTATAAATAAAATTAAATTGAACTTAAGTGAAAAAGAAAAAGCTCAAAGTAACTTACCCGGATCATCTGGCTTCAGCGTTGTGTGCAGTGGAGACGTGGTTGTGCTGAACCTGTCATGCATCTCTTTGGTTACTGTAAAAATAAATAAATTCTCAGTATTTGAAATATTTGAGACTGTGTAAACATAATATTTGAAAGAAAAAATATATATAAAAAAGATAGCATGTCTGATAGTGTCCTCCAAGTCCACATTAAATTACTTTGGACAAAACAAAAAAGAACAAAGCGCTACTTTTATTTTATTGTGTTCCAGTTCTCTTCCACTTTTCCTTGTCAGGGTTACAAGGAGGAGCTGGAACCTACCCCAGCTACCATAGCGCCACAGGCAGGGTACACCCTGGACAGGTGTCCAGTCTGACACAGGGCTAACACATAAAGACCGCACTCACATTCACACCTGTGGGAAAGTTATAAGGATATGTGGAAGAGGATGGATGGATTCTAATTCATTTTTGATAGAAACCTCATTTGTTTTCAACCTATATGAGAACTCACTCCTGTCACTCTTTCCCCTGCTTTGCAAGATTCAGGTGCTGGCTGCTGCTGGCAGCTAGTGAGCGGCCTCGAGCTTTCTAGGGAAGCTGTGAAACTGTGAACCTCAACACAGAAAAGTACTAAACAACACAGCACAATAGATATTTTTCCCTATCAGTCAAATTCATGCTGTTCCAGCTTCCTTTGTGACGAAATGAAAAAATACAAGGACACAATCGTTTACTCAGTGTTATCAAAGCTATAACTGTTAACATGAAATAAAGCTAAATCCTCACATCTTTTGCACTTCATATTATTTGGGACTGTTTACATTTAAAGGGAAAGTCACTTTTCTGCTCTTTCCTTAACCAAATTCCAAAACCAAATATAAAGGTACTTTTAAGAAAACTTAGTATCAAACTAAACTGTGTTCATTTAGAGTGTTTACCATTAAGTTGAACGATGCAAAAGGTTTTCAATTTTGGGACAAAACACTTGTAAGGTCCACTATCAGACAGGCGTGCTGAGAAGATCTGCAGGGTTAGATTTCCTCTGCTAAGACCTCCGGGGTTGATAGCTGCTCTGCTTCTATAGCTCGCCGCCTGTGCACCATGATTTTCGTGCCCGTGTCGCCACGAGAAGACTACATCGTTTAAGTCAGTTTGTTTCCAGTCCACGGTATAAGCAGACAGGTCAACTGAGGGATCCACATAACATGGTAATGAGACATTACGACCTTCTTCTGCCTGAATCACTGGGGATGGGCAATAGCATCCAGGTGTTTCTGGGGAGGAAAAAAACAACAACATTTATATAACTTGACAGTCTCCAAATTACATTTGAATTCTCAAAGAAATTTGTTAGTTTATTGTTCGGTAGCAGGACTTCAGGCATTCTGAGTCTACAGTCAGATATTTACCCTAAAAAATTCAAATGACCTAGATCAGGAAGTTTTATAGACCATTACATTTTAAAAGTGGTCCCAGGACCCAGCTGTGACATCAACATCAGGTTGGATGTTTTATTTATTTATTTTTTTAAATGTTTTTCTTTGTAAAAACTTTGTAAAATCTGAGCAGATGGAAATTTCATCTTCCATCTAAAGTGTAACCATAACTGCACTCTTATTAACCGCATCAGTTCGCCATAAAGCCAGCAATGATGCAATAACAAACAAACCACTCTGACAAAATAAGCTGATGACCATGATCACTGTTATATTCACAGCCAAAGAAAATGCCGATGCTGACTCTGTGGTGTCAGAGCATTAAAAAGTGCTCTACTGCCGATAACCTGTTCGTTGACCGATTAAAAGTATCATCATGCCATTAACGGCTTTGAAAATCTTCGGCCCCCTGCTTTTTAAAAAAAATTTTTTTATCAGTGTTGCGCCAAAAAGTGATTTCATGTTTCCGCTAAAAACGAAATAATCAAGAGTTGGGGAGCCACAGAATTACATCACACAACAGAAGAAGCCATTAGGTTTTTAACACCGGTAAAAATCATACAGGGCTTACAAATATATGAACAGTCTGCAGTTATCCTAGTGTTATAAAAGTAAAAGTACAAACTTGCCAGTTAAATAACTTAGAGTTACCTGCTGAAGAAGAAAGCCCAAGAAAGCACAAAGCGATTATCCGAGCGAGAGTGTCCATGAGGGACGCGAAAACATTTACGCAGACAGCTTCACTGTCACCAGCGCTAGTTCGTCTAAGCTAGCTGTAAACGAGCTAGCGCTTTGTTTTACGAGGAACAACATCTTATTCTTCACCTCCCGTCCGGAGTTATCATTTACCCATCGAAACTTTAAATGTCCCTAAATGCCACTGTCAGCACAAGTTTAGGGTATTATTATTATTTTTTTTTTTAGATGAAATGTTCTTTATAGGAAAAATGTCAGTTTACAGGGAATGTAATGAATCGTCAGAAATTCCCAGTGCTGTTAGAAGGAAACTTCATATTTCCACGGACTAGATCCACAGCATACACCCTCACAGTGGCACTCTGTCAATATCAAGTCTGATATATTTCAAAATAGTGATAGCGGGTGTTGAGACAACGCCGGTCTCTGGCATTCTTTTGGTCCTGGTAGAGATCACGCTGAAATGTTTCCATGTTTTACACAATCCTTTTATTACCCATTATTCTTACAGATGCATCTGGAGATCAGCACACTGCATTCCTATGCAGTCCTATGCTAAAGGCTGATCTAAAGAACTCCACATAACAGTTACAGTTATAACTTCTAGTCTCCTCCCCCCTACAGTAAACCCCCCCACAATAGAAATACACTAGTACAGTGGCCAAGGGTGCCTACACCCTGACCCCCCATCTCCTTTTAAGGTAGTGTCCGTTTGCCCTTTGTCTGCCCCTCACCCTCAGTAACTCTTGCTTCCTGCCCTGGGGGTGGGGGCTGATTGTCCTTC
>VUQG01022231.1:23044-37028 GCA_015106755.1 Etia nguti | reverse complement strand
GGTCATTTTGGGGATGTATATGTAGGTGGACGATACAGACCGTAATTCCTGCTGGGCAGCAGTCGTGTCCAGACTGTCCTCCAGTTCGGTACGTAGAGCATTAAGCTCCTCCCCGAGGTCCCGTCGTGCTGCCTCAGCCTTCCCTCTCGCCGCCCTTTCAGCCTCCAAGTCTTCCTGCAGTTCTGAGAGCAAAGCCTCCATCTCCCGAATACGTTTCACCGCCGCCCCACGCTGACTGCTCTCCTCCTCCAGGCTGTGGACACAAAGTTTGTTGGAAAGAAAATCATAAAGGTTGGGGATATGTTACAGTTTTTATATGGTTTCATTCACACTGGTCAAATAGGAGAGAATTTAAACAACTCTGTATCTGCATCTCTTGGGTACGGTGTGCCACAGGGATAATTTTTGGGACCCATTTTATTTCCTTTGTGTGTTTGGCCACATAATTCATGATGTCTCTTTTCATGTTTATGCTAATAAAACACAAACACTTGCCCTTTAGATCATCTGACCTGGTATGATTAAGTTCTCTAAACAACTACATTCATAAAGTTCAAAACTGGATGCAAAAAAAAATTTTATCAGCTGAACACTGGGTGAACAGATCAGCTGGTTCCCTCCTGAATCATATCAAGTCATGTTCGATAGCAACCTGAATTCTAAGCAGCTCACCATAAAACTAATACAATGTGTTTTGTCATCTTAGAGTATCCTCACACTAAGATCTATTTTAACATTTATAGGCAGAAGTATGTAGAACAGTCTTTAATCTGATCACTTCTACATTACTGTAAGAGCATACACTGTGTCCTTGTGTGTTATAGAAGAGATTTGTAAGGTGTTTCAAGCTTTGACCTCTCAGTACATCTTCAGCATGTCATTGAGTTTCATAATGCATTGTCTGTTCACGTTAATCCTTCTCACCGTGCCAGTGTGGCCTGCAGCTCCTCCTCCTTGGCAGCGAGCTGGGCCCGGAGCTCAGCTAACTGCGCCTGCAGGTCGGCGTGCTGCTCATGCAGTTCGGCAAGCTCCGCCTCCACCTTCCTCTTCGCCTTTTCCACATCTTGGCGACTCTTCTCTTCCTTCTTCAGACGCACTGGATGCAAAAAACAAAATACATTTCTTTAGATTTTACATTCTCGATTTAAAAAATGTTACTCCATACTAATGCAACAGAACGAAGTACTTGATATTAGGGTGTGTCATTATTTTAATCTGAGATGAAATATGATATAATACAATAAAGAGACATTTGCTCTCTATACTGACTGTAAGGTCCTGTAAACTCCTGAAATCACTCCTTTAACTCACTCCAACTTTACACTATAAGTTGTAATTTACTGTAACAGCTGAAATCTTCCCCCAGGTTTAAAGCTTTAAACATTTCCTCGGTCCAACATGTGATTGCTGTATTGTCTGCACTGTGCTGTAAAAGGAACATGCACCACAGATTTGTATTTGGCTCATGAGGTAAACAAATAAAGACAAAATGCCGACCTTCAATTTCAGAGATCATGGACTCGTGCTTGGCCTTGAGTTTGGTTAGATTCTTAGACTTCTCCTCCTCCTCGGCCAGGTTGGAGCTCATGTCAGCCATCCTCTCCTCCAGCAGCTTTCGCTCCTAAAAACAGACACGTGAGCGTGTGCAGTGCAGCGTTTACACTGAATGAAGCGCTCTCTGAGAGCAGAGCATGAAGCTGCCTCTTCATACCTTATGCAGCTTGTTGTTCTGGTCCTCCATCAGCAGAATGTCCTCCTCCAGTTTCTTCACCTTTCCCTCCACAGCCGCTTTCTCCAGCTGCAGCTTCTGCTTGGCGTCTTCTTCCTGTGCCATGTGGGCCTCCATCAGCTTCAGGAAGAGACGACGTAAAGTTAACGGACAGAAAATATAAGGATGCAGTAAGAGGACAAGCTTTCAGTGTAAGACGATCTCTTCTTATTTGGTGGACTTCTGTTCAGTCTTATATGATTTACACTCACTGCAACATTAATGATGTAAGTTTGGGTAATAATAATCTTATTATAATGACCATAGTGTATTATGTATACATGCCTGTACATACCCCGTCTCCTCCTAAACCTCCTGAACGACACTTTGCATGAACAACGTGACACATACAGCGATTATTAACACCTATATGTATTTTAAAAAGATTTATTACAAATCCACTCTCCGTGTGCGCTTGTTTCATGCATCATGTTCTACATACGTCACCTGTATGTAACTTTGTGTCTGCAAATGACTTTAGGTGAAGCCTAGAGGCATGATGTGAATCCAGTAGAGAACGGTGTATATTAAATTAATCAAACATTGCTTAAATAAAAACAATGTACTGTTTTTTTGGTGATTAATTTAACCCTCATTCTATTGTTTGTAAACTTGGTATAATGAAAGATATTATTTTAATTAACAACAACAAGATAAATTAACCATACGTGTCTGTGCCTTACATTGGTGATAAAAAAAAAAAAAGGGTCACAGGTCTCGTTTTTGTAACAACAAGACAAACCTGTAGCTGCTGCTCCATCTCCTTCTTCTCCTGCTGCAGGGCGTTACTGCGGTCCTCTTCTTCCTCCAGCCGGGCCTCCATCTCGTGCAGCACCTCCTCCAGCTCCTGCTTCTTGGCCTCCAGTCGCACCCTCATCTCCTCCGCCTCAGCGCACAGCTCCGTTTCTGCCTGAAGCTTCAGCTCCAGCTGCGCCCGCTCCTCCATCAGCTATAAACACCACAGCTGGATCATTTACTCAAAATGACTTAACGCTCAGATAAAACTCAGATAAAAACCTGAGTCACCTGGGTGTGCTTCTGGGTGATGTCCTTCAGTTCAGCCTCAGTTTTGGCCGCCACCTCTCTGGCGGTCTTCAGCTCCTCCTCTTTCTGACCCATCTCCTCCTCTTGTCTGGTCACCTGTAGCAGCGGCTTGACCTGAATCACAGACAGATGAAGCAACGTTTGTTCAAAATTTGATCTAAATAAAACTGTATCTGGAACACATTTAAGAACAAATATGGCCTCTGGTTGGATGGTGGTGTGAACATGACTGTTTGAATCTGTGTGTGTGTGTGTGTCTGACCTTAGTGAAAAGTCTCCACCACTGCCAGTTCTTGAGTTTGAGGTAGCAGGCGCAGTTCCTCTGGATGACCTTCATGGCGGTGAGCTGCTGCTGACGTTTGCTGAAAGCCCTGAAAACACATGAAGAAGAATCAGACCTGCAGAGAAATGATGCATGACGAGACAAAGTGGAAGCAGCCTACACATGTATTTTTTTCTAATGGCCAGCAGGGGGCATTGCCTTTCGAAGTCAATTGAATAGCAGTCTATGGGATAATGACCATACTGCTCACTGGATTTATGACCTTGAAAAACATTTTCCTGATGAGTTTATGATCTTAATCGCTAGTTTAGAGTCTTCTTTAATATGACATAAGGTTTTATTTTAAAAATTATGGTCTCACTTAGAGTAAAATAAATTATAAAACTGGTTATGCTTTAGGGCATGGAATCTTGGATTGTGGCAAAGGATCAAACTTGAAGCTTCCAACAGGACCTCTGTTATTTCCTGATAACTGCGTCTATCATGTGCCCCCAAAAGGCAACGAAAGGTAGAGTAAATGACTTCTGGGTCTTAATTCTCCTCTTACTTGCGGCCCAGGAAGCCTCTTGCTTGTGCCTGGAAGGCGATGATGACGACAGTCAGTTTGAGGTCTCGCTCCTCTTCCAGCTGGGCCAAAACTCCCGTCCTGAAGAACATTTTACTTTGACCGATACGATACAAGTTAGGGTCCAGATCCAGGTGCTTTACCTGAAGAAGAGGAGAGGAATGAACCTGTGCTTCTTCCTTTTCACGGTTAATTAATATTGAAATGGCATAAGTTTGGTAAGCATTAAACTTTTTACTCCATCAAGCTCACCATTAAACAGCAGGCCTGTTTCCCGTCCATGAAGCCTTTAGGGATGGCGTTGGCAGCCAGGATCTCATATCTGCAAACAACATAATTGTCAGTTACCTGTGAGACCAAACATACTACTACATAAAGTACTCATTCCTTAAATAGGTTATCGATCGAAGTATAATTGTAAAGCGGCCAAAGAATATTCTAAATTGGAAGATATAAGGTCCCAATTCACTCTAATCTCAAACACAATCTATGAAATGTTAGGGCAGGTTGAAGCTTTTTTTCCCCCGTACCATGCTTTATTTATTTCCTTTCTCGTGGGTAAAGGGCAAACCCATTAAAATTTGGTTTAAATACAGATCACCTTCATATAATTGCAAAATATAGCAATGACCCTGGCATGGAATAAACTTCTAGTTATGAAAGTATTCACCAAATGTGACAAACACAATACAAATAAAAATATGTTTCAAAGTATGACATTTTTTGTACACTGGCACACACGTTAACAAAGGAAATATTTATAACAGGGCTTTTGAACTGGAATATACTGCATGCTGTTAACATTCATATTGTTTAATAGTTAGTACATTTAAACAGGATCTTTCAAGGGTATTTCAAGTATTTTAGAATAAAGAAAAAGAAAATAAATCTTGTGTTTTAAACTCATCCAGTTTTTGACCTAAAGGAACTTTACCAAAAGAGAAAGAACCATCCAACTTTAGCCTATGGTGAGGAACAACCAACAAAACCTGATCAAAGGGCCTCAGACTGTGGGCAGATGTCCAAATGTCCATGGACTTATTTGAATATTTAGTAGTAGCTATAGGTAAATACAGGTGTGTCTGCTCCCACCATCCTGCTTGGAAGTGGTGACTATGGGCTCTCACTGCAGCTACATGAGTAACTTTTTTTTATGCAGGAATTCTTATGCTGACTTTTGACATGTCAAATTTATACAGCAGCTAATAATATTCCACAGCTGAGAAGTATTTTTAAGATATTTTAATGTCAAAAATCTGTTTCATTTGATGTAACACACTAACACAGGCTTGGCCAACTCCAGGCCTCAAGGGCCGGTGTCCTGCAGGTTTTAGATCTCACCCTGGGTCAACACACCTGAATCAAATGATTAGTTCATTACCAGGCCTCTGGAGAACTTCAAGACATGCTGAGAAGGTAATTTGGCCATTTAAATCAGCTGTGATGGCTCAAGGACACATCTAAAACCTGCAGGACACCGGCCCTCGAGGCCTGGGTTGAGACACCACTGCACTAACATGACATGACAGTGAACTTATGCATGTGACTGAACGGAAACTACAAATACATTTAGAGCTGCACATAATTGACTTATTTTGTGTGTAGATTCCCAAAGATATCATTAAGAAGACATTCATGGACCTTTGAGAACAAATAGCTTACACTGATTTATTAACACTTATTAACTAAGTAGCAAATGAGTAATGCAAAAAAGGAACAAACAAAACACACAAAACATGACACTTAAGACTCAAAAGTAAAAAATTACAGTTGGTAGCATCTCACATCAAACTTTTACAGAAATAAAAACATTTTGAAGAAACAATGTTTTAGTCTCAAGTGAGATATAGAATTGAACATCAACTGCATACAGTGGAAGCAAAAATCTTTAAAATCATTAGCATTCAAACTTAGTATTATTATAAAGGAACTATGAATACTGTTATCAGTATAAATGATCTCAGAAAGCTCCCTCACCTCTGCCTGAACTCCTGGAACACAATCCGGTTTGGAAATCCCTGCCTGCAGATTCGAATCCCCTCCAACACTCCGTTACACCTCAGCTGCTCCAGCACCAGGTTGGAATCCATCTTTCCAGCCTGCAGCACAGCAGAGAGCCAACAACTCCTCAATGAATTAACAGTCTCTGTCTTTTATCTCGGGGTTAGAGTTAGCTATAATAACCTACCCGCTTCTCGTGGTTTGGAATGATGCAGCGGACAAAGTTGGGCTGGGTGTTGTGTAACGTGGTCATCAGTTTGCCCAAAGACTCTTTGTACAGCTGACCCACTGTGCGAAACATGCCCTTCTTGGATTTGGTGGAACTGGGCACTGAGCTCTCAGACATCTTGGTCATGGTCTCCAGACCTACAACTCGATCCACTGACATGGAGAATAAAACAGGAAAGATTTATAATAACTTTCATTACCATGCTTTATGTTATTGCTCTAATGTGATGACGACTCACCGTCTTTCCACAGATCCTGAATGAAGACACTGGAGGAGTTGTTGAGCAGAGCTGTTATGTTGTCATTCAGAGGGTCCATGTTCTTTGTCAACCAGTTGGCTGCGTTATAGTCAACCTGGAGTCATAATTTTTAAAATAAGTCTCAAAATATTTAAATCACCGTGCCCAGAATCATAAAGTCCATTGGTTTCCACTCAGCATTTATCATACACCTTACAAATATACACAGTACTACCCTGGATCTAGACCATTGAATCGGTTGTTGTTTGCAGAAAAATTGTATGAGAGAAATTAAAATCATTATCATAGTCGTCTACAGACAAAAGGGCAAGAGAGCCTCTGAAACAGACCCACTCTGTTTTTCACTGTGAGTCATTTTTTTCTTAAGTGTTTTAATATTTTTCACAAATGCAAAGGTATACAGATGACTGTCCCCTTCGGGAAACTGTCTTCACCTTTCCAGCGTAGTGTAGTACAGTGAACATCAGTTTGTCTTTGTGCTGTTTGGGTTTGGAGAATTTAACGTGACCGGTGTGGGTGTTCAGCAGCTTGTCCACGAAAGAAATATCAGTGGCTTTGGGGAACCAGCACTCCTCGTCCAGCAGGGCCAGGATACCCGGAGGGTTGTTCTGGAAGAGAGTGACGGATCCAAGGGTCAGTTTAAGAAGAATATTTTTTACAAGCAGTTACTTTTTGATCAGTGTCGAGTACAGGGAAGTTTAAAAGTCATTCCTATACAGGCAAACTTAACAGCCTTTATAGCAG
Organism: Etia nguti; assembly: GCA_015106755.1. Classification (NCBI taxonomy): domain Eukaryota; kingdom Metazoa; phylum Chordata; class Actinopteri; order Cichliformes; family Cichlidae; genus Etia; species Etia nguti. Next base: position 30,135 of record VUQG01022231.1, on the reverse strand, counting down.
TCCTGAGAGGAGCAAAGAGAATGCAGTCCCTTCCTCAAAGACCTCGGAAGATTGACCTAAAATGATTATTTTTTGATCTTTGGGAATAACATGGTGGAAAAATATTTTTAAGGGCATTTGAAACACATACTTTCTTGGTCCAAATCTTCTTTTATCATTTGACTGTTTTATCTGTCCAGAATAATCTTAATTAGATAATCTTATTAAATTTAAAACCTGATTGATCTGTTAACAATCTTACAGAAAGATCTCTTTGCTCACTCTTCATTTGTTAAAGACCATGAATGTTATCTTAATTTATCAAATTGCTTTTGGCCTGTTCATAAAATAAAGGAAAACTTTCAATTATCTTTCAATTAATCCTTGAGTAAGAGCTTAATTAGTGCATTAACTTAGATGCCATATTTCCTTTTTTTTGCATTTATCAGCATAGACATTATTGTTATACATGTTAACTTGTGCAGGTATTTTTTTATTCAACTGAGAGTTGCTTGTGTGTGTAGCTGTCTGACCGGCCTCTCGATGAGCTCGATGCAGGGCTGCAGGTCGAGGCCGAAGTCGATGAAGTTCCACTCGATGCCCTCCCTCTTGTACTCCTCCTGCTCCAGGATGAACATGGTGTGGTTGAAGAGCTGCTGCAAACGTTCGTTGGTGTAGTTGATGCAGAGCTGCTCGAATGAGTTGTCCTGTGGGATCAAAAATTCATGATTAAAAACGGACAGAAATACAATAAAACTTTCATACATCCATTTTCCCCACTTATCCAGGTCACAAGGGCTTCAGTCTAAGGAGAGACTGCCCAGCCACCAGCTCAGGTGCTTCTGGGGGGATACATCAAAGCAGTCCCAAGTAAACCAACATAATCTCAGATGCCTGAACCATCTCAACTATCTTTTTTCAATATGGGGGGCAATTTTCAAGTACGATGATGATGACACAATGATTCTTTCTTTTTTTTTCTCAAACGTCCTGTTGACTCCAGAACGTTCTATCAGAAAAAATAGTCACACTCAGCCCTCTCTTTTCTAGAACAGACCAGTAAGTCTGCACAAAGATCCAGGTAACTGAGGAAAAAAGACCCCAAGACTCTGAATTCCTCCACTTGAAACAAAAGCTCATTCCCAACCAGAGTCAATCCACCATTTTCCAGTTAAGAACCAGAGAAAGAAATGCTAAATCTCATTTAGGCCACTACAAAGGTGGCTGCTTGGAGCTTGATGAAGCCAGAAGAACCAGAGGCCACCAAACCCTCTCTCTTTCATTATGAAGAGAACACGTGACAGGGTGGAGCCCTGGTGGAGTCCAACACCAACCAGGAATGACTTATTCCCACAGTCAGACTCATTCCTCATTATGGTTGTGCACACACTAAAATGCCCATAGAACAGCCCAAAGGGACATGGTCAAATGGCTTCTTCAAGACCCACAGACAGATGGAGGTATTAATTCTCATCTCCACCACTTTTTACTGGACTGCAAACCAGCTCAATGAAACAGTGACTTCCAGCGCACATTACTCCCAAAAACTTATCAACAGGTCGTATAGAGACTGAGTTGCTCTCGGCAATGGACCTTGAGGGATGCAGTTGAATGCCGTCGCCCACACACCCTCAAATATCCTCAACAGGATAAAGAGCCAGTCCACTTTTCTGCAACTCAAAAAAAAATCTGTTTGTTCTTCTTGAATAATTAGTTTGACTGACTCATAGGAATGACATGAAACAGTGAAATGTTTCCAAGTTGGTTTTTAGGAATCAGTTACCTCAAAAATCTCAAAGCCGGCTATGTCCAGGATGCCGAGGAAGGACGACGCCTGCCTCTTACTCTTGTCCAGAGTCTTGTTGACTCTGGCGAGGATCCAGCGAAACAGACGCTCGTACATGGCTTTGGCCAGAGCCTCGATCGCGAAATCAGCCTAGGAAGGGAGATTCAGAGGACAGGAGATTGAAGGCTGCCGTCTTCTGTGTTTAATTAACGAGGTTTGGTTTGCCTCTCAGGTACCTGCTGCTTGGTCTGAGCCTTCTGCACCACCTCCCTGCCCACTTTAATCCTGGGCGTGAGAATGGCGCGGGTGAAGTCAGTCACGTTGATCCCCTGCAGGTGACACACCTTCTGCGCGGCTGTGAGATGAGACAGAGAGGAGGTCAGAGAGGCGAAGATGCTCATTTACAGAACTGGTGACGGTCTTTAAAAAAAAAAAATAAAAAATAAAAATGGGTTACCGGTGTTGTCGGGCATCGTCGCCTGCTCGCTGTTTCTCTCCTTCTCAAACTTGACGTTGCCAAGCTGGAGCACACTGGACACCACCTTCAACATGCCTGCAGACAGGAAAAGGAAGACCAGGAGCATATGAAGATCAAAGATCAAACTGATTCAGATCAAATATATGTTCTTATGTTGCACTTCTTTAACTAAAAAGGCGCATCAGAAGCATGGACCTGGGTTGCCCCCACATCTCAGAATTACATTTGGAGGTGATTTCTATCTGCTTTCTTACAAAAACACCCCGAAACCCCAACTATTCATTATTTTAAAAAATCTTAAAGTATAATTTAATTCCTTTTATTTTGCAGGCTTGAATAGGAAGTAAATGGTAAATGGCCTGTATTTGTATAGCGCTTTACTTAGTCCCTATGGACCCCAAAGCGCTTTACACTACATTCAGTCATTCACACATTCACACACTGGTGATGGCAAGCTACATTGTAGCCACAGCTGCCCACCACAAGTAGGCAACGGGTGAAGTGTCTTGCCCAAGGACACAATGACCGAGACTGTCGGAGCTGTGGCTCGAACCGGCAACCTTCTGATTACAAGACGAACTGCCAACTCTTGAGCCATGATCGCGGAAGTCCTGCAGAAATGGTTGGCAGTCTTGTCGTTACGTGGTCTCTGTACCTAATCGCTCCTCCTCAGTGAAACCCATGATGTCCATGGCCTCCAGAGTCTCATCAAACATCTCGTCGTCCTCCTGCCCAGGGATCTCCACGTTACCCTCTATCAGGAAACGATAGCTGCTGAAGTCCTCCAGCAGCAGCTCCTCTACAAACAGAGAGAGAGAAGACGATGACTGAGACTCGTTTACAGTTTCATCTGTGCAGTTGCTACAGAAGAAGCAGCTGGTTTCCAACATCATTCACATAATTTCATATGCACGTTATCATCAATAGGGCTGAAAATGAAGCAAAAACTGCAGTTCCTCTAACGTCCTCTAGAGGCTCTAGCAGTGAGTCGGTCCCTATAGACTCCCATGTTAAAATGTCCATCTGTACAGCAGCAATAAACATGTTTACATCCTGATATAAAAAATGTTTTGGCCTCTATGGATAGTTTCCTCTTTTATAACATCTCCAGGACTATATATTTTTAAATAACTTATCCATCTGGATTTTACTGAGGCCTAAAGTTTGAAGTGTGGCTGCTTTAATGGCCAAGTGTGCTGCGTTCAAGCAAACATGGTTAAAACAGCAACATGACATCTCCCTGTCGTTATGGTATGATGGGTAAAAACTGCACAATGGACAAAGATGGTAGTCCAGCTACAACATTTGATTGCTGATGATATTATTGACAGAAGGAAACGAATGAAAGCATCTTTCTTTTTGATTATGACAACATTTGAATAACAAATAACTTGGTTAGTAAATGGTTGTGCACAGACACACACTGTCCACCTACACAGATTGATTTATTTTCATCTACATGCAAACTCTGAGTCATTGCATAGTAAACTTCAAACATAATGGGATGTTTTCACAGTCTAGTCTTTCAGAGATTAGCAAGTATCGGAATCATACAGTCTGTAGATCTACTCTGCCCTCTTGCTGCTTGTAGCTCCTGAAAAGCAGCACCAAACTTCACCCTTTAAAACACCAAAAGCTGATGGATGACATCACGGTGGCCACGTCCATCTTTTATATACAGTCTGATTTGACTGAGCCATGACTTTCGATTTACCAAAAACAGTCTGTATAGGTCCAGATCCAGCTGCTGTGGCATCTGTTTTGCAGCATGATGAGCTTAAAATTGATATTTACCAGCGCCCATCTGACTCCAGGGTGTTTTAAAAATGTCAGCCTGTCCCTTTAAATGAAAGATTTTTTTTTCTGTGGTTTGAGCTGCTTACCTCTCATCTTGTCTTTGGCTCCGGCCACCATGTAGTAGAAGATGTGAAAGGCTCTCTCAGTGTGTGCCTGTCGAATACAGCGAGACTTCTCCAGCAGGTCTGACCACATCAGGATTAAGAAGAATGACCCACTTATTTAATGCTTACATTAAAAAAAAAGAAAAAAAATTTAATCTCAAAGCAGGATACAGGTGTCGATATTCGCCCCGACGATGTAGCCGGTCACATCGAAGTTGAGTTTGATGAACTTTCCCTGCGAGCAGAGAGGACGACAGCAGCTTTAACTTTATATCAAAGGTATTTTTTCCATCTCTGTGTGTGAACGGACTGAATGAAGCTCTTACAAATCGTGAGGAGTTGTCGTTCTTGATGGTTTTGGCATTTCCGAAGGCCTCCAGGATTGGGTTCGCCTGCAGCAGCTGCTTTTCCAGCTCCCCCTGCAGACCAAAAATGAAGCTTAACAGCTAAAAACAACTCTGCTTTTAAACAGAACACAGACCATGACGTAAGACTAACAAAGCTTTTCTGTTACATTAATACTGAAGCAAAAATGAGTCTGTATGAGATGTTATACTCACGTAGGCCAGAGATCCTGCCTGCTGCTGCTGCAAGAAAAACACACTAGTTAGAAATCATAAGAGATCGCCGCTTTCCACAAATATACTCGAAAAATATTTTTATTTTCCCCAAAATTGGCCTGAAATGCAGCAGCGGAGCAGCAGGGGTCAGAGGTCAAGCACTGATAAATCCTGACTAAACAAACCAAAGATGGTTAATGACTGGATTAAATGCAGCTGAGCGAAGAGCAGATGTAACGTTCAGGTCAGTTACGGAGGATCGTGAGAAATATGAAGACTTTTTTTTAATTTTCTTTTTAACTCTTTAAAGATAAAGAATTAAAAGCCCCGCCCCCAGCAGCAAACAGCAGTAATCTGTCCTCACCTTGGCCACAGCGCCAGCGACTGAATCCTGTCGTACACAGCAGAGTTTTCACTTTAATATCTTATAGCACAGTCTTTTCAAACTTAAAGCTCATTCTCATTTCAAAATGTCTGAATTTTCAGTCTGGATCCTGAAACCTTATAAAACTTTTGGCTTCTGTCTGATTATTTAGCTGCTATGGGCTTTATTTTCTTTAAAAGAGCCAGAAAGCTTGAGGCGTTGGTACTCACAGGGTTGACGGGGTTCTTGCCCTTGTGCGAGGAGGCGATGACGGCGAGGTACTGAATCACCTTCTTGGTGTTTTCTGTCTTCCCGGCTCCAGACTCCCCTCTGGGTGTCACAACAGAGACTGATTAACCTAACATCCTCCTGCTAGTTTTAGTTTTAGCCTGCTAGTCAGCTGTAACGCTTCTTTAAACAGAACAGTTTTCAGCTGCAGCTTTTTTAAAATGATAAACTTGGATTAAGTAACACAATATTTGAACACCAGCAATGTTCAGTTAAAGATTATAAAAGATTTATGATGAATATTCCCACCGGTCATGTTATTATTTACATTTAAAATAAAAAAGTGCTTTTCTTTTAAAAGCAGGCACCAAAGTGGACACATTTTTTGGAGTAAATGAAACTAAGTAGATTAATAGCAGGGATGGTAAAATAAAAGTTCTCATTTTTATGTCTGTGAAGGTTCTCAGATATCCAGGTCATGGTAGGCTAAGGAGCTTGGAAAGAAAAGCGTCTGGACTTCTTTAGGTTTCTTGAAGACATTTCACCTCTCATCCGAGAAGCTTCTTCAGTTCTAAGAGCAGTTGGTGGAGAGTCCCAGATTTTAAGCCCTACGTGAGTGCTCTCAGAGCTGGAGAAGCTTCTCGGATGAGAGGTGAAACATCTTCAAGAAACCCAAAGAATTCCAGACGCTTTTCTTTCCAAGCTCCTTAGACTTTTTATTTTTATGTTTTTACATTGTTTTACAGCAAAAGATCCCATTTTTGACCAGAACCACCCTCTCAGATGAAAATACCTGTTGTTTTCTTTGTCTTCTGTATTAATAAATAACATTTTGGAAATCATATTCTGATTATATTTTAATGTTTTATGGACCCCAAAAATTAAACCCGTAAACAAGAAAATAGTGAGAATATTAAACAGGACAAACGTCTCTGCGTACAAGTCGTTTGATTTCTCAGTGTAAAGTGGACCTTTATGACATCCCTAATACTGGGGACAGAAGCCCCGCCAACCTGCTGTTTAAACTTTGTTTGCGAGGGGCAGCCAATCAGAAGAAAAGAGAAGAAGCTTAAACAGCTTGTTTCAGACACAAGGTCTGATCTGACAGCATCACTGAGGCCCAGTGTAAGAACAATTAAGCTGACTCATGCAAAGCTGCTCTGGTCTAAATAGATGGAGCTGGAAATGAGCTGAACTGGTCCAGTTAAAGGTTTGGGTAACAAACTGGTGGTATGTGTGTGTGATGGAAAAAGGTCAAGTGCTGTCTGTTTTGACTCACGTGCAGAGAATAGACTGATCCTCGCGGTCTGTGGACAGAGAGAGAGAGAGAGAGAGAGAGACATAATGTGACACTGAACTCGTCAAACTCAGACCAAACACTCGGACACGAGAGCGAAAGAGATCTTGCTCAGTGGGAGATTAGCTTCCATCACTCATATCCTCTAAAAATAGCAGGTGGATGCAGGATTCCGTCACTGTAATCTCGTCTCACTGCTCCATGTATGGCCATCCTGGAGCTCAGTGGAAAGTACGGAGCTGCTCTGAGGTCACCAGCAGACCAAACGGAGGCCAGACGGCATGCTCCGAGGCTTCAGCCAAGGGTGCTCGCCGCCATCGCTCACATCTGAGAAAGAGCTGCGATGTGACTGTTTGTGCCTCTTTCATGTTTTGTACAGAAGCGTCAGAAGCAGCAGGACTTATGGGACTTAATACTGCTGTGTTTTCATATTTCTGGGGGGACGGGGGCATCTGGGGATAGTGATGGTCGATCTGAGGAGAAAGGATGACAAAACAA
>VUQG01022231.1:0-23024 GCA_015106755.1 Etia nguti | reverse complement strand
AGGGAGGGGCTTGGGGGGGGGGGGGGGTTGTATTCATCTGATACAAACCAGCCTCATATATCTTGAAAACCTGAACACTCTTGCATCAAAGGTCATAAAACACATGATAAATGCATCATATAGTGGCGAAAGTATGTCATTAGAGAAAAGGGTGACCATGCAAAATCCTGTGAGAGGTCTGCCCGGGAGTCAAACGTCCAACCTTGTGGTTTAAAAGCAAGCTACCAGCGTGCTGCGATTTAAAAGTCAGTTTGTGTGTTGGCTAATGATGCAGAAGTGGATGAGGAGGACTTATCCGCTTATCCAACTCGGGGTCATGGGGGCAGGATGGAGCCTATCCCAGATGCCACAGGGTAAAAGGTGTTGTACATCCCAGATGTCAGACTGACAACCAGAGTCACGTCTTTGGACACAGAGAGGCCCACAGGTTCAAACCAGCACGCTTCTGAATCTGACAACTATTTCAAAGAAAGGATGTTAGCATGATCCAGCTCCTCTGACTTCCCTGGTCCAGGTGAAGCCATAAGGCAGGTGGGCTTTTCTCAGTGCTGCTGACTCCCAGTGCTTCGAATGGGGGTGCCAAACATGCAGAACCAGCCTGCCACAGGGTCCAATCCAACCCACACTGGAGGGTTGAAAGTGTGGAAATTTTACGAAAGTCATTATTCTAAGGGTAACGTTTTTCAGTCATCTGGCAACATTTTTGTTCATTTTCAGTGATGCTGATGGACTTGTTTGTTGGTTTGAGATTTTAAAAAAAGTATTTAAATACTTTCTGTATCAAACACAAAGTGTGTAGCTGCTTTTCTTGGACTCTTGATAAGGACAGTCGTGTGCGTTTTACCATGTGATCTGTTTTCGGTGCATGCAGACAGTTACCCTGCATCATGTTCCTGTAGGCGTTGTCCGTGATGGAGTAGATGTGCGGTGGAACCTCGTGGCGTTTCTTGCCCTTGTACATCTCGATGATCTTTTCAGAGTAGATGGGCAGCATCTTGTAGGGGTTCACCACCACGCAGAACAGGCCCGAGTAAGTCTGTGGAGGGAAGAAACATCACTTTGTCACCACATCAGCGCTGCCAGCTCATTTTGAAGTCTGTTTTCTACACGATTTTATAAATGTTAAGATATCGCCCAGTAAACTGGTGCTTTTATATCTGAATACTCGTGCACAGCAGGAATCTCATCTTGGAAGGTTATCTTCTGCTGTACATGTAGATTTTAGGACTCCTGTAATAGTTCATGAACAGGTGTATGCTCCTAATAATAGGAGTCATCGTCTTTGACAGATCACACTTCCAAAGTAAAAGTGTTGTTTCAGCTGTGGCTCAGTTTCAGGTGTGTTCTGCTTCTACTTCCTTGTTTCAGCTCCTGTCTGATTGTTTGACTCCTCCCACCTTCTTAAGGGACTGGCCACACCTAGACAGGGGTGCATTCAATATCAAAAGAGTGTGAACTGTTGAACTGGTGCCTCGCTCTTCTCATGAACAAGCAGGTTCACGCTGTGTTCATGATGCAGACATGAAAGAGTCTGGAGACGACGGCACCTTTTTGCAGTTTTATCTTCCTTTGTAAGATCAGTCCTGAGCTGCAAACTCATTATTTCAGGTAAATCAGAGATAATCACGTTCACACCTGTTGTAGAGACACATTTAGTGCTTTATGAGCCTGTGAAAAAAAGAATTTTCACCTCGTTCACGTTTAAAATGTCAATTTTGATCATAAATTTACAACATTTTGCTGTTAAATTGTTTCCTAACTGCTACTTGTTGCTGCTTCCTCTTTTATAACAATAAAGTTTCATTCAGTTTGTTTTACAGCAATTATAGACAAAATAATAAAGCAGCCTTAGAGACAAATGATCAGATTAATTATACTGATACATGGTAAGAATAAATGTAATCTGTATAAATACCTGCACTGTTTTGTCTAATCTGATGGATTTAATGATTAAAACAATATTATTTTGCCTCTGAATATATTTCAACTTAATCATAGATGTACGTCAGCCTTCACACACTTCCTTTCTAACCACAACATTATAGAGAAAACTTCCCCTTACTGCATTAATTCAAACTGCACAAGCCCTGCAGCTTGTTCTCTTAATAATCCAGCTTTAGGTTAAACAATAACGGTGGATCGAGGTTAACATCAGAGACATTTTTGGCTGCTCTGAAGTCCTCTGCTCATATAAGGACTGGAGGAACTGGACCTCCTAACTCTCGGGGATCTGCATGGCCGTCTGTATTAGATGCATGAGCTCGGATTTTAATTTTTACATGCAGCACCTTATTAGTCTTTGAAAGACTGACTAAAATAATACAAACAGAAGCTGCTGATCCTTCCAGCACATCGGTCCTTAAACAAGGACTTTTCCACCTGAACGTTAAGTCTCTTCAGCTTCTGAATTTATAAGGGGCCCTCAGCCCTCCCGTCTCCTGCTGACTTTGTCTTTACTGCAGTTTTCTTTACAGAAAACCTTACAGCACATTCAGGTTACAAGTATTTTTTTATTGAGTATTTATAGTATTAGTATTAGTATTTATTTATTTGAGCACCGGATAAATCAGGCACCAGGTGATCATTGAGTGTTTTTCTCACATAGATCAGGCTGGAGAAGTATCTCTCGCGCAGGTTGTGCAGGACGGAGGCTTCGTTGAGGAAGGTGAGGGCGGCCATGTCCTCCACCTTGCTGAATTTGGGCGGGTTCATCTTCTGGATGTCGTCTTTGTTCACCGTAACCTTCTGACCGTTGGAGAGCTCCACCAGCACCTGCAGAGAAGCGGCAGGTATTCAGCACAAAAAAATCACCATCACATCACCTGACAAAGCAAACAAACGTGTCGGTATCCTGCACATCTGTGTCATTCAGAGGAAACAGGTTTACCATCCAGAACCCTGTGAAAGAAAACTAAAAAAGACAATGAAGAGAAGAAAATCTCACAAGAAAATTAAAAATGTTGAAATTCTGCATTTAATTTATGTCAAGTTTATTTTTTAATCTTTAAAAAGTAATTTCTGAAGTTTTACACGCGAGGAAGAAATGTCTGTAACCGCGTGTCTCATGTTCCTCCCATAACAAAACTATTCCCATAGAGTATTCTGGAAAATATGGAAGCTTTTCCATTTGTTCTTGTGTTTACTCAGTTTGTTGAAAGTGTTCCTTTACTGTGGACTGAAGTGTCAGGTTAAATCAATTAAAGAGTTTAAGGGGTAAAGTTCTGTTAAAAGACCAGAATCACTGATACTCTCTTTATAAAGTAACAAAGTAACAAAGACAAACAATTGGTGTAAATGTTTGTCTGCAAGCTGCTTTGCAACCCCACTCTGCCTCAGCTCCTTCTTTTCATGCTGTTTCTGACTTAATCAAAATCGTATCTTTGTTTCCTGATGGCTCCTTTTTCCTGTGAATCATTCATGTTTCCATGCATACATACCTGGTCACCCTTCTCCTCCTTGATGTTCGCCGGCTCGAAGCCCTCCCGCTCTGACGGCACCCACACCATCTTCTTGGCCGCCCAGTCGGCCTGGGCCACGCCGCTGTTGCGGAAGTCATTTTCCAGGAAGAGGTACTTGTTGTCGTCGGTGTCGGCCATGTTGGCGGTCGGATCGTCCTGCGGGTCAACAGCGGTGGGGTCGGAGTCTAACGCTGCTGGTTCGGAGGCGGTGGAGCTGACGTCTGAATCGTCGATCGGGACCGGGTCAGCCTCTGATGTGGAGATGTGAGTTGATCTGACCTCTGACCTGCTGACAAATCAAAAATGTGAATTTAAAAAAAGACACTTTTTCTTTTTCTGCTTTTTTATATTCACTACAGTTTTATTTTTGCCTTATTGTACTCATAAAGCTGCCATTTATCTATTAATTATGTTGCTACAGGTTCAGGCTGCTGGATGATCTCCCATCATGCACTGAGGACCTCTTTTCACTCCCCAGGTGTTTACATGTTTATATCTATTAACTTTTGTCTTTGCTCCTATAATTGTTTCTGTCTCTCTCTGTTCCTCTTCTCAGACCCCTCCCTGAGCCTGGTTTTGCTGGAAGTGTCTTCCTGTTGAAAAGGAGTTCTTCTTTCCCGCTGTTGCCAAGTGCTGCTCATAAGGGGTTAATCTAATTGCTGGAGTTTTTTCTGTAATACTGCATGGTACTTACCTTACAGTACATGCTTCATATCATTGGCCTTTTGCAAATTTTATTCCATCCTGCACTTCGCTTACAGGATTGTACCTGTGCTCACCTGCATGCCAACAAGCTATCTAACGCATTACAGAAAAAAAAGGGAAAGCTGATGCTGAAAACAGTTTCAATAGAGGTCCGTGTATCCATTTACTCTGAAACATCTGTTTTTAAAGAACATAATTTAAATTGTTTTCGATCGAGCCCAAACTCAGTGTTACGACACTCTAAAGGAAAGCTTTTATCGGCATCCAGTTTCCTCACAGAAGGTTAGACAGTTTAGTACATGTAAATTACAATATTTATTTTATTTCCCTGAAACTTCCTACACACCCCCTGAGTTCATTATTTTTGTTTTTATATCAGGATGCACTTGGTTTTATTACATTGGATGATGAGTAGCTGTCATATACAGGCTTGTGTGGAATCTTATAAAACTGTAATTAGAGTGAATTATTTTGCATATAGAGGCTAATATGGTGGTTTTGTTGAGCTCAGTGATCCCATTAACAGCCCAGAGTCACAGCATAAAGCACCAAGAACTGGTGCTCTATAAAGAAAAATGAGTTTCAAACGTATAAATTTAAAAACAGCGGCTTACAACTTTTTTTTTTTTTTTTTTAAGAATAATCCATCCATAGTTTTCCACCTGCCAGCACCAGGACTCACAGCAGTGTGTGTGTGTTGCAGATAATTATGTTTCCCACACAAGATTCACTGATTTTATGGATTCATATTTTACATTTTGGGAGTAAAAAGGCCAATTTTTAAAAGAAAAAGACCTTGTTGGAGGTATTTTTATCCATACGGAGCACTGTTCAAGTGTTTTGGGGGGGGCTGTGCTTAATAACTATTTTATGCCTTTACTGAACAGGACAAATCCATAACTTTTTCAATTTTCTGGAGGAAAAAACTAGACTTATGCGTTCAGCACAACTTGATTTAAAGACCAAACTATTTTGTAGCACACTCTCGCACACCGTCAAGCAAAGGAGGACAAATAAAAGCATCTTTCTCCCAGATTTCTGAAACCTTTTCAGGGACCTGTGCAGCACAAAAAGGCTCAGAGGTGATGAAGACACTCCAGCATCAATAAAACAGACTCATCAGCTCATTTTTCTGCCTCTCGCTTCCTCCTTCTGTGCCTCCAACTACTGCCTTTGCATCTCACAGCTCATTTACATCCACTTTCAGTGAACTGTCTCACAGATTACATCTGATAAATAAATGCCACATTTCCCTTAAGTTTGCATACAGCTACTTACTCACTTATCCTCGTCTGTGCCTCTGCGTGCAGGTCACAAGGCTGCTTTGACCTCCCATTGAACAGCAGGCAATAAAACATGAAAAGCAGCACACAGATAACCCCGAGTATCAAACAAGTGAGCTGCCATGCTGGAATGCCCATGTTTGGCTAACCCTTTGCTCCTGGTAGCTTGGTAGCCCAAAGAGGGATGCTAGGGACTTAGCAGGCATACTACCTTATAAGGTGCAGCTCATGTGTCCAGCCAAGCTTACCATTTACACCAAAATGGTGACATGTCAGGGGGAGCATCCATGTGTGGCTGCTGGCACACAGGCTAAGCAGAGCAGCATCCAGCATCATTTCTGACACTTTTCACAGTTTAAACTGAGAACAGGTCAGCCTGGAATTATGATTAATGATGAATAACAGATTCAGAGTAATGCAGAAGGCCGGTGGTTCTTAATTACACCTCATAAAATAGAACATTTCTCCCCAGTTTTATGAGTTTTTGTCTTGACACAAAAATAGCCACCTGTTAGAGATTCATCTACTGAACATTACACATTTCTGCAAGTTTACATGCATCACCACAGGCTGTAATTCACTGAGCAAGGCAGCAGCTGTAGGCTGGCATCAAAGCTGTGGGAGTAAAATTAAAGTGCTGTACTCACCGTTCAAGGCTTCAGTCCTCAGTGCAGGATGCAGGCTGAGCTCCAGGGAAATGAGACTCTCATGTCAGGTAAATGAAGTGATGGTGATGATGAGGATGAAGATGATGATGATGTCCTTCCTCCTCCCCTGGCATTTAAATCAGCCGCGATACCTGGGGGTGGAGCTGCTGGGCTCCTGCCTACCTCCTATCCAAAGTTAGCAACAGGTCTGCATTCAGCCAATCAAACGAGGTTCAGTCAGTCTGCCTTCAAATTTAGAGCCCACAGTTGTTCTGGCTCAGTCTGATGACATGTATCTGTTAAAGTGATAACAAAATTGAGTGGGTTATTAGACAGAGGTGCTGGAAAGTACCTAAATTTCAGGATTTTTCAGCACTTCCTTGCATTGCGCTGACAACACACAGGGAATTTGTAATTGTAAAAACTAACAATTTAGAAAGTATACATAATTTCCTTAGGGATTAGTATTCTGATTCTGATTCTGAGGTATAGAAACTTGGCTTAACATTAGAATGCTGCACACATGACCAATAACTAATGTTATTAAATGATTAGCAATCACTCAAACTCTGCTCTTCTACCTGCATTTTCTTGTATGTGACAGGCTTTTTTTTTTTTACATGGACTGTATATAAAAGATGGACATGGCCTCTATGACTTCACCCATTGATTTTGAACTCCTCCATGTCACTTTTGGAGAGCCATAAGTGACCATATTTGGAGGAGAAGGTGGAGTGCTAAATTATCAGGTAACTCTACCTGATAGTTTAGTTTCTAGATAGGCCACACCACCAATAATGCAAACTTTAAACCTTCATGCAATTTAAACAGGTGAGTTATACAAACATTCTTCCTTGTACAGCGGTTATGAAAGAGACCAAAATTGTTTTATTTCAGGCTGTAAACATTTTTATTTCTGCTGTAAAGTTTCAACATGGGAGTCCGCGGGGACTGACTCACTGATGGAGTCTCTAGTGGACATTAGAGGAACTGCAGGCTTTTGTCTTCTTACAAAAGTCATGTTTTCATCCCACTGTATTTATCTGAAACTCCGAGATTAAGCTTTTATGAGAATCACAAATTTAAAAACATCTTATTAGATCAAACTGTATAAAAGTCCATAAAATATTTTAAACTGGCTCCACACCTGAAACCCTTTTATATGTAAACTTAAGTCATTCACACAGTTTAAAATCATGCAAATCATTCAGTTTTATTGACGTTTTAAACAGTGTTTCAAATTTAAATAGCAGATACATCTGGGCTAGTTTCGGCACTGATGGCTCAGTTACATGTCATGTAGTCCAGACAAGTGTCAAAGGTCACGAGGAGAGAATAACTACGGGTTACAGCAATCGTAGTGCGAGCCGGACGTGCAGACATAAAAACGAGTCTGCCATCTTTCTTCTTAAAACAAAACAACTGAAATAAAACGATTATAGTGTCCGATTCTGTTTCTCAATAATGCCATCATTTTACTTTTCTTTGCTTTTTTTTTTTTTTGCTCCATGAAAGTCCAAATTCAATCCTTGCCAGACTATCTCAGCTCTTATTCATTTATTTAGATCATTTATTTTCATTATGATCATAGTTTAAGGAAATCCACTTTATGAAAAAAAAATACAAATTCCGGATTTTTCCTGCATATCCATGCTTTGGCAAGCCCTATTTTTAACCAGTTTTACTGGGGTTTCATTTAATTAAGCTTAATTGACATTTTTGTTTATCAGATGGTCAGAAACATTAAGAAAAGCTCAAAGGAGTGTGCCAAAACATAATAATAATTAGGCTACTGTATGTGATCAGGAAGGTTTATGTGCACAGTCAACTCTAAATTCTGCAGCACAGACTGAAACAGTTGTGTGAATTTTACTTAATTACAGCTTAAATCTACGAGTTTAAGGGGGCTGTCACTGTATCACGTTTTTCCCCCCTTAAATGTAATTTAAAAAAACATTTTGTGTAACTGGTGTTTAATTTCTGAATACATGGTGTATGGTGACTCCTCTGAGGCTGAAATTTGTCCGTGAAATTCTTCTAAAATTTGGGACTGACAGACAAAAGCGACTGAAATGATTACATTAATCCTGCTTTTGCATTTATTTTGAAAGGCTTACCCGCATCAAGAAAATCTTGACTCCTGCTGGCTTGCCGTAGTCTGTTTCCATGGTGACCACAGTAAACAAGAGTTATCTGTTTAAATTAAAAGTTTCTCTGAGCTGTTTCTGGCCTGAAGGCTCAAATGTCGGTCCAGGCCGATCCTCCGGAGCAGGGGGAGACTGGTCTTCTCTTCATCGTGTTTGAAGGATCCTCCCCGGAGGATGTGTCCCACGCCAGGCAGCTGTGGAGCTCCCTGTCCCTGCTGCCGCCGCTGGAGTCCCGGCTCGTGTCGGCGGATATCCGCCAGAGGCTGCCGGTGTCCCGGTCGCAGCGCAGCTGCAGCACCGCCGCCGCCGGTCCCGCTCCTGAGCCGCAAAGAGTCCCCGATCCCCGGCAGAAGCAGGAGGAGAGGCAGCGGTACGCGGCCATGGGCGACCAGAGGAAGGAGATCCTTGCTCTGCTGAGGAGGCAGAGGGAGCGGAGGATCCAGAAGGAGCTGCTCTCTGTGGCCTTCAAGCCCAAAGGGAAAGTCGGCAGAGACAACAAAGGAAAAGGAAAGCCTGAGGAGGACAGGGAGCTGGTCAGGCAGCTTCAGTAGGAGGAAACTGGAAGTGTAGAGAGGAGCAGGTTTGTTTGAGATATTTCTGACTGCAGGATTAGTTTTCAAGTGTTCAGACAACAAAACGTCTCTCACACACATTCCCTTAATCTATCAAAACCAGTTTATTCATTTGGCTGTTAGCTTCCTTAGTATAGGTACACTATGGGAAAAAACAGATATGTAAAGCAGTGTAAAAAAGTATTATAAAGGGGAGCCAAACAACTCTGGTGGCAACTAAATAATATTTTAAATACTGATCTGCTGATGATCCAATAGAACATCCGGAAGTCACAAAAAGAATGCACTTCTGTAAATATAGTTATATAATATTAAATAACATTATAATATGCAATAAAAACTGTTGTGCTAATGAAATGGTTCAGGTCATGTCTTCTGTTCTCTTACAGGTGTTCCTCAGGGATCCATTCTTGGACCTCTTTAATTCACTGGGCTGATAACATTCAAATCCAGTGATTTTTAAAGTATATCTGGTCACTGCCAGACCCCATGAGAACCACCTATCAGGAAGATTAAAATGTTTAATTTATGTTTAACTAAGAAAAATGAACCACATTACATTTATATGCAAATACAATGCCTTATAGGACAAAATATTTTTGAGTACATGGTCACCAGCAGCCCATCTAAGTTTAGCGGGTGGGTGTTTGTTTAACATCCACTCCTGTTTGAAGAATTCTGTAAGGGGGGAACATGTATGTTTTTTATCCCACATATTTGTAGGGATATTTCCCCCCAACAGCATCACTTTCATTGAAGAGACATGCCATATCACACACTTTTACAAGTTTTATAAGCTTGTAAGTCTAGCCAGATTGATTTAAAATTTAAACTGCACTCTTTATTGGAGAGGTAACAACCTCTGCTTTCTAAAAACATTCCTAAATGTCATGGACAAAAATAAAATCCATTTATTCTGCTGATGACCTGGTGGGTCATAAGAAACTATATCTGCTAATTAGCTTCACACAGAGAACAGATGAGGCGTTTTTTGTAGTTTTAATCTGATTTTTTATGTAAATTAGAATAATCTGATTGTGCTTGGAGTGTTAGACTGATACTGGTGTCAGACACAGCATACACAGCAGTTTGCTTGAAACAGCATTACATAATGTGAGGTGAAGCCTGTGTGGATATTCAAATTCCAAATGTCCAGTGGAGAAGGGCCGACCATAATAGGATAAGAAGAGTCCTGCTGACTGTTGATTTGAGCTAATTTGGTTAAAGTTTTGAAAGCACACAGAAGCCCATCGCCTACAAACGCTCTTTAACCTCTCAAACCTGGACCGTGTGAGTAAGTCACCGTTAAGTGACTCTAAAGTGATCCTCCACTCAAAATCCAAGTATCCGAGTATCCGAGTATCAACAATGCCCTTCAGCGCTGGCTGTAATAAGAACGCATCACTAGTATCTCTCCTAATGATCATTTCTTTTATGACATCTTTGAAACTTTAATATTGGATGTTTTGGAGATCCTAATGTGACCC
This sequence comes from Etia nguti, assembly GCA_015106755.1. Lineage (NCBI taxonomy): Eukaryota > Metazoa > Chordata > Actinopteri > Cichliformes > Cichlidae > Etia > Etia nguti. The sequence continues at coordinate 12,725 of VUQG01022231.1, read as the reverse complement.
AATCTAACGGTAACATTTGAAAGAAGTTTGGTAAGGGCTTCATTGCTTCATTACTTCTTCTTATGTCCTATTATTGGATTGTCAGTCATCTGTGAAGTACTTTGAAGTTCACCCACCTGCTTACAAGTATGATTCATTATTTCTCAAAGAGAGTTGCAGAACATACCAATATGAACATCAACAGGCTTGGCACTGTATATTAACTTAAAAAAAGCTTCTTTAAAAAAAAGTTGGATTTAAGTTAAAAATTTAAACCAACTTAATAGCGCTTTAAACCTGATTTTTTTGTAATAGTCACCAGGGAGCGATACGTGAGGTTTCAAAAACACCTTACTCTTATAGTGTGGTGTAAGAGTGAGGGCTCAGAAGTAAGAATCCCATTGGTTCTCTCCATAGGGAGTTTGACAATGAGTGATAATGCTGTGACCATCCAATCAGACCTACTTTGGGCTTCGACACTGTGAACGGTCCGACATCTTCCTCTTTTAGATTTGGGCAGCCATCATTTGGAATACCTGCCAGTTTGTCTCCGTTTAGCCCCAGGCTTTCTGAGAGGGCAGTTATGTCAGTAATTGTACTCAGATCTGTCTCTTCTCATCACCGTGGTCTGAAAACACCTTGATGCTCAACTGGAGGTTCAAAATAGGACTTCTCCAAACCAGTGCTTGATGTCATAGTGGCTATGTCCATCTTTTACGTACAGTGTATAACAGGGGTGGGGGAACTCCGGGCCTCGAGGGCCGGTGTCCTGCAGGTTTTAGATGTGTCCTTGATCCAACACAGCTGAATTAAATGGCTAAACGACCTCATCAACATGTCTTGAAGTTCTCCAGAGGCCTGGTAATGAACTAATCATTTGATTCAGGTGTGTTGACCCAGGGTGAGATCTAAAACCTGCAGGACACCGGCAGTTGAGGCCTGGAGTTTCCCATCCCTGCTCTACGAGACTACCTTTTTGAAGCCTTTGTCATCATCATCTCAGTATTTGAATAAAAGCTTAGAGCTGTCGAGTTATCAGCTAGTGCTTGAAGTGGCTATCTCGGTGGATCTCTATTTCCTGCCCGATCTCGTGACAAAACATGAAACAGTCACGTAAAAGTAATGCGTGTAAGCGCATAAACTGACATGTTTTTCTTTGGTTTTTAACCTTCAGTATGCCTCGAGTCTGCAGCACGTCTGTTTTCAAACCACCTCAGAGCTTTGAAAAACGAGGCAGCTGTTGCTGTAGGAGCTGTTTACGAGTTTGTAGCTGAATAATTAGAATATGTTGATGGTTTAAGTATTTACACATGTTTATGTGTTTTGATTAGGTTATTTTTATTTAGCTTGTTATTTAGTCTTATTTTTCTTTTGGTTGTTTAGTTGTTTTTGAGAAGGTAGAGAGGTACAGGACCAGCATGGACCAAAGAATCTGTTTTTTTTTAAATGGTGGTTTTTCAGTTTGAATGTGACAAATAGCCACTACACTTGTATTTTAACACAAATCCTAATCTTTTTCCAAACCTAACAGAACAGTGTTGGTGCCAAACATCAAATGAAAATTAAATAAATCTGTAAAAGAGAATCACAAACTGCAAAAGTAATACCACAGAAAGTGTATAACTGTGCATGCGTGTGGGACTTGCACTTATTTTTTCTTCTTTAAAATATTTGGAAGCATGTCTTTATGCAATGGTTTCAAATGAGATCAAACTTAAAAAGATTTCAGCAGCTGACGATTTAAAGATGATTTTAGAGGTTGTTGCAGTGACGACAATTCACCATAAGATGTCAGGAAAAGTTCATTTGTAGGAAATCTCCTGAGATGAAGCTGTTTATTTTCCACACTGCAATCCCTCCAGTGGTTATTTGTTCGCTCAAACTACTTTCCCCCAAATAATTTATCACGGCACCCTGCAGTTCCGAGGCTGCGCCGGTGGGTGATATCTCAGCTCGGCAGTCTCTGCTCTCTCAGGGCTGGAAAACAGATCGCTGTAATATCTGCCCGCCAGCTGTTGCCCGCTCTGTTTGCTGCATGCGCTTCATCACCGCTCTTATGAGACGCAGCTCTCTGAGGGAGTATTACGGTCAGTGGAAACTGATGTTCCTGATATTTACCTGACATTTCACACAGAGCCAGGAGACTCCGGGAGCTGATCTGCCGAACCCTGATGTCGGCAACATGTTGCTGAAAATCCAACTTCTTCTCTGTCAGACTCGCTCAGGAGAAACTTCTTTAAAAATACATGAAGCTTTCATAAATTCTTAAATGCTGTAAAACAGGATCTGTGGGTGAATCAAATGTTAAACTTTCATTGTAAATATTTTCTGATGATCTGAATCAATGATGTTTTATTCCCTGATGTCATTTCCTTTCTTTAAACATATTTCCCATAAATACTTAATACTCACATTAATTATTTAAAACATAAGGCTCTTATTTTATATAATAAACCCCATTAAATGATCCAAATAAACATTTGTTACTCCATGTCAGTGCTTTATCCATCCATCCATTTTCTCTTATTTTCTCTTATCCTGACCTGGTCGCCTAAGCAAGAATTCCCAGACCTCCCTTTTCCCAGCCACCTCCTCCAGCTTATCCGAGGGAACACCGAGGCATACCCAGGCCAGCTGAGAGATGTAATCTCTTTAGCATGTCCTGGGTCTGCCCCACGGCCTCCTCCTGGTGGGACATGCCCAAACCTCCTCACGCAGGAGGCGCATCATTTTCAGATGCCTGAAACACCTCAACTAGCTCCTTTCAAGGTGGAGGAGTAGCAGCTCTACTCTGAGCTGCTCTTGGATGGCTTCACCCTTCGGAAAAAGCTAATTTTCACTGCTTGTGTCCGTGCTCTTGTTCTTTCGGTGTCTACCCAGAGCTCGTGACCATGGGTGAGACCGATAATTTGACAGCTTAGCTTTACGCTCAGCTCTCTCTCCTCTCCAGTACCCTGGCATAGACCTTCCTAAGGAGGCAGGCTGAGGAATGTAACCCCGTTGTAGTTGGAACACACCCTCTGGCCCCCTTTCTTAAACATGGGAACACTACCCCAGTCTGCCAATCCAGAGGCACTGCCCTAGATCTCCACGTTGTAGAGGCGCACCAACCAGGACAGCCCTACAACAACCAGAACCTTTAGGAACTCAAGGCGAACCCCACCCTCTGTGATATCGCCCATCACTGAGGTAGTTCAACAACTTTCTAACTACATCACCTTTTATATGAGACTGGGGTTCCTACTGAAGATTACAGTTTTTAAAACTGCTAAAAACTCAGCACTGAGCAGCTCCTTCAGTGGCAGGCTGCGGCACCCACGATGTGGGATTCTGCAGGTCTTTCCTTCCATCTGCTGTCAGACTCCACAACAAAGACTTTGCAGATGACCACACACGTGCTGACACACACACACACACACACACACACACAGCCTTCCCTAGTCTCTCTTATGTGCAATATTACCAAGTGTTTTCTGATGGAACATAGTATTTTATTCTATTTTGTATAGTATGTTATTCTATTTTATCTTATTCTATTCTATTGTTTTTTCTTAATTTTTGCTGCTCTTAACTTTATACTGTCCACTTTCTGCTGTGACCAAACAAATTTCCCACGTGTGGGACTAATAAAGGTTTATCTTATCTTATCTTTAAAGAAAGGGAAGTATTATATATACTTATTGTTTTTAATTAAAGAAAAGGGAGGAAATGGTGCATATATTGTGGACTGTTTTTAGTGGCAGATGAATTCTTGTAATGGGAAACCATTACATGTAAATGGGAAAACTTCAGTACTGATGGTTGATAAATGTAAACTTTTCCTTTAAAGAACCTCTGCATAAACTGTTGTTATAGTAACACCTGTGGTTGCATATTCTAGCATAGGCCAACATAGTGATGAGACATAACGCAGTCCTTCACTATTGTGTTGCTCTAATGTAGCATTGTATATATGGTGTAGTCAAAGTTTACATACATTCATCATGGTGATGTAGCAGCTCATCCAGCTCCTGAACCATCACAGTTCGACCCTGTGATCCTTTAGGTGGTCATTGTGTGCGGCTTTAACTAAAATCTACCTGACTGACACAGTAGGAGGAGCAGGGATTCAGAAACAGCAAAATTACAAGCTGTTAAACCAAAACAAAGCTGAAAGATGGTAAAAATCTTCATCAAGTTCTTTGGCTTATATTCTTCACTGAGCATGCCCTCTCACGTTATATTTAGTCATTTGAACCACTGCAAATATGAAATTATTGATCTATGCATCTTAAAATGTGACATATTTACATATTTAGGAAGAAGAAAGAGAACTTTAAGTTCTCCTCAGACCTCCTCCACTGTTGGTGATGCATGCTGCACTCATGCACCCTCCAAATGATGACATAAACCTCTTGTTTGGCACTAAATGAGGTACAGCACAGTCTCAGTCCTTGGAGAATATTGTACATTAGATGCATATTTCTGTGCTGCCCCTGGGCCTAATGGGGCTTGATGACAGTAATGCTTCATCTCAAGGAGGACCTGCATTTTTAAGTGCGTACAAACAAGCTGACTGCGTGACCTTCTCTGTTAATGACAGCGCAGCATTACATAAGAGCTTTTAAACACTGCAGCGAGGTTGGATATACATCAGTGGGTGTTGTTTTCAGCCTATGTGGCATAAGTAATACAAATAAATTAGCTGCAGATGAGCTGGAAGTAGGTTATTTGTTTCCATTAGAAACAAGGAGGACTTATAATGAGACAATTTATTTTCAGTGAGGTCTACCCCGGTGATCGATGCCCTGTATTCTCATGAATTCATCTTGGCCTGGACTCAGTCTCACTCTGGGATTTCCAGCGAGTGATCAATATCCTTCCTGTTGACAGCGACCTTGTCTGTGAGGTCACCCAGTGGATCTGTGTTTGGACCTCGAGCTTTCACAGAAAACTGATTAGACTGCATATCTTCTTGGATTTCAGAGTTCAGTTCAGTCCAATTGCTCATTCCTTCCTGTGGCATGAGTCAGGAGACTGAAGTGTTCTCACTGTGGCAATAAACACTGTGAACAACTACCTTCTTCAGACAGCTTCCTCCTTTCGAGATGAGATCAAACCACAACACAGAGACAAAGGAGGAAACTGGCTTTCAAAGTTTGAATTCAGTGCTATTGTAATGCACTGTTACATAAAAAGATAACCTTTTCCTAGCATGTAGGTGCTTTAATACTTGAAATCCTGAGAGAAAGGTGAAAAATTTAACTGCGTAGTTAACTGAAGTCCAATATTCAGCCCCCCCCCCCCTTTTTTTAGCTCAGTTTTGGTCTCCACCATCTTCTGTGTGCAATTGTTTAGCTAATAAATCCTCCAGCTGTTCATTACCTTACGTTTAGTTATGTTGAGCAGGTCGTTTACAGCAGCTTTCTGTGTAAACCGCTGCCCACTGCAGCTGAAACCAAAGACATGAACAGTGAAAAACCCAGGTGATAATTCTTTGTAGCATCACTGTGATTAGCTGCCCTGAGACTGTACGCTGTTGCGTTCACTATCAGTTATGGCCACTTTATGTTTAAGCGGTTGGTTAAAGTTATTTAACTCGATTAATCTTGACTGGGCTGATGTAAAACACATTTAGCTGAAGAGCTATAGCAACTTTTGAGCCACATCAGCAGTGTTTTACAGTCTGTCTCATCCATCTGAAGCTACAGTGGATCAAACATCCCTGAGCAGCGAAGCAGTTTAGTGCAGCCCTGAGGCACATCAGGTGAATCCCAAAAGACATCTGAAAGTCAGAGAGCAGCCGGGTATCATGTTTTTTAAAAGTGGGACTATTTTACAAGCTTGCTACTTATCAACTGTAAAACATCCCACTGGCTGTGTAACCTTTATTGGAGAGGAGGCAGCTGTGTGTCACTTCATTTTCAACTCAAACTCAGGGACGTGGCTTTGGAAAGCCAGCACGTCGCTGTGATTTGTGTGGCTCTACAGTTTACTGACCATGAGTTTTATTTATTTTTTTATGTGTGCTCTGGTCTTGTATTACACAAAGATGAACGTCATCAACGCTCTTCTCTAACAGAGCAAATGAAGCACTTCAGTGTCATTGTATGCAGGTCTGTTCTCACATCACACAACAAAAGCCTTGTGGCTATTTAAAACATCAGCTCATAATAATTATATTTATTAAAAATAAACAATTGAAGAAAAATGTTCTCCTCTGTCCAGGTCTGCTCATCAAACCACAGACAGCAACAACAGCAAAACTAAAAACAGGACTCTACAAAGCATCAAGAGGTTACAAAAGTGAGGCGCTGTGCTTTATTATCTATGTGTTATGTAACTGTAGGCATACAAAAACCTCATAAAAACAGGCAAAGTGTATTTACTTTTGTTTTTATGCAGATAAAAACAACAGAAAATTAATTCATAAAGATAAAAGTAGCAATTTTTGGCCATTAGGGGGCAGAAATGCCACTTTTTACAGCCAGCAGATGTTGACATTTAAAAGGCTTTTATTACAACATCCAATAGATAGAGAACAACACTGTAAGTCCAATATTGACCTTTCTTGGCAGTAAATATTGTTTTTTCCCCCCACACATGGCAAGTTAGGGTACGGTCAAAGTAATCTGGTTTGATGTTATGATCGCTGATAGGTTTATACACCTCTAAAATTACTACACCTTGCATCATTTTGTAGACGTGGCATGCTGGATACATGAATGATTTTGAAGATATCTCATACATCTGTTAGGCCAATGATATCCAGATGTTTGTGTCAAATTATCTTTCAGGATGATATAAAGAACCGGATGGCAGCCAGTTGTCTGTATTAAAAAGCACAAAAAACTGAAGTTTTTCTCTGAATCTCGGACCCATTTCATCTTCAGTTCTTCCAGCTGTGAGACATCTGGTGGTAATTTTGATGAGGCACGACAGTCATCTTGAAAAAAATTGTTTTTATCACCTGTGCAATATCACCTGTCTTAAATATGCTGAGTCTCAATTTGAAATGGAAATTGTCATACATACTTATATTTGTCACACCTTGATTATTTTCATTTTTCATTCCTCTGCCCGAGAAATCCTCCCCGCGTCACTTACAAATGGTCTGCAGTGCTGTTGTAAGGCCCTCTCAAAGGTCCCATGTGACACTGACACTGTCTTTACATTGACTCCTAAAGTTTAGGGTTCAGTTTCAGATTTTGGTGATCATTTTCAGAGTTCTTCATGGTCAGGTTTTTCTCTAAATTTCTACATTGATACAAAACAGTGGGGTCTCTGTGGTCAGCTGATCACTGCTCGTTCGCGGTACCTTGGTCCAGGTTAAGGACTAAGAGACATGAGGCTTTTGAGGTTGTGGTTCCCAAGTTCTTTAACTCACTTTGACTGGATTTAAGATCTGTGGACAACTTTGATACTTTTAAAAAAGCTTAAAGGTACAGGTGTCCAATTCTTTAGGTTATTTAATAGAAAAAAACACTTTTGTACTCATAACTATTCAGACCTTTAGAATCAAGATATGATATTAATTACTTAGATCCAGCAGATTAGACACATAACCCTCCCGTTTCTGAATCACAGTTCGTTTGAGAGTTTATTCACTAGGTTTCAGAGTCGAACAAAGTTACATCCACTTCAAAGATAGTTTCACTAACACTGGCTGGCAGCAACCAGTGTCAGCTAACAACAGCTAAAAGGGGCTAATAGCAACTAACTTTGGCTAACAGCAGCTAACAGAGGCAAAACAGTAGCACTTACCAACATAAAAGTTTAGCATAAGCTCAACAACTCACCTCAGTATTGCCGTCATCAGACAAAAGTGAGCAGCTTCACTGACTCATTGACTCGTATCAGAAAGTTTCACAGCCTCCTCCAGAGTGAATAAATGTGGATGCTCACCCAGCATTGACAGCTGAGGTAAACAGTGGACTGACAGCCTTCCACAGATAGCAAAAAAACCCCGGGGCCGACACAATCCGGAGTCACTTTGGTATCTGTGTACACTCGCTATAGATGAATGGCGGCCAGAGTATCTCATTTTAAGTTGACCCACATATGTTTTTTATTCCCAATTCATTGCTAAATGCTAATTTTACTAAAATATAGTCTGTACAAAATTTTTTTTTTACATAAATAATGGTAAAAACATGCCAGCCGGCTGTGGTCGTTATGGACGAGAGTCTACTGGCATCTAGCAGTCAATCCTTTACACTCTGTTACATTAAGACCCACCTGTGCAGGCTCACTTTAATTTAGATTTATTCAATTTAGATTTATTTATTATTGCATCTTGCAGCACTTTGGGACTTGTGCTCAGAAACCCTTTGTGTTTCTGAGTGTTTTCTCTTCTTTTGTTTGCTTTCGGTGTTCCCTCAGTCTTTGCTTTAATGCTTGTGTAGATATATTTTGCTTCTTTCAGTTATTTCAGGTTTAATTTTGCTGCTTTCTATTTTTTTTACTTCCTTCCCTTGTTTTTTACTGTCTGCTGTAATTATTATCTGCTTGAGTTCACCTGTGCCTGGTTATCCTTCTCCCTGGTGTATATTTAGACCGCGTTTGCGGTGCAGAAACACTTAAATATTTAGATGAATTTCCCATGCGTCATTATATCTGAGTGGACAAAGCGGAAAGGAAATTCTTGCTGTGACATTAGTGAATAAATCACCTTCTTTCAGCGCTAGATTAATCTACTGACAACACACCAAAGAGACTGATTGCTACACACAAACACAAAAACACAGCACCAGCCATTCATTTTAATCACAGCTCCATTGTTGAAGTGACAATTTGGAAATGAAGCGCTTGTTTCCTTCCTATTATTTTCTGCATGTGTCTGAGTGGTGAAGATGTCAGAAACAGGTGATTGCACTGATCAGTATTGATTACGCCACATTATTGATTATATAAGTACCTGCCGGTTTCACAGACCGCCTGTTCCAACAGGCACACCTTTTACTAACAGCTATGTTTGATGCATTCATGCAATGTTTGGGTAAATGAGAGTGAATGTTTTTCTGAGAGTAAAGCAGCACAGAGTTTAAAAATCTTAATTAGCCAATTTAGTTAATTAGCTGAACCAAACAACCATTTTAAGAAAATAGCTCAGCAGCAGCAGACTCCTACTGAGGAAGAAGAGGAGACACACAGGAGAACAGTAGTTTAATAACTTTTCTTTTATCCAGGAGGCAGACACTAAGCATCCGTAAGACTCTAGCAAATAAAATGCTTCCAAGGTTTTAGACATTTTTAATAAAAAAGTGAGTAAATGTTTAAATATTTGGAGCAGATCAGACTGTGTGTGGGTAGCTCCATGATTTTATCAGTGTGTCGGTGAGATTATATATCACTGGATGTTTTCCTCTCAGTAATGGTCGCTGGGCAGCCATGTTGTCAGCAGTTTATTAAATCTGGCTTTTTTTTTTTCAGATGATGCTGCTGTTTGAAATGGCCTATATCTCAAAATACATCATACAACCATAAAGCCAGATAAGCAACTATGGGTGAAATAACTGCAGGCAGCAGGACGTTGCCAGGACCTGAAATAAACTTTTTTAAACTTTAGGTGAGCGACTGATGCAGCTACCAATGAGAGTGAAGAATACCTTTGATTGACAAATGACCTGGCGTAAATGTATCAAAGGGTCACCTAGGCAACCAGAGCCTCGAATACCCACAAGCGACCAGCTTCAAAGTGACGGTCCAGTTTGTACGCAGCTTAAGAGTCAACACGATGCATGTTAACCAGTTATTTGTAGCTGAGCTGCACAGCAGGTATCTGTCCAAGTCCAAGGTACGTACTCAGTATTGACACTGTAGCATCAACCGAATGAGACCTCAGTCAAAAAACCCCAGAGTCCAGTTTATATCCATCTGTTTTGAGGGGAAAAGTGACCCATTAGTAAAATCCTTGTGATTGCTCTGGTTGCTAGCAGATTGTTAGAATCCCCTGTTGTTTGACTGGAACATGGATGTCAGCAAACTTTCACCAGCTGCTCTATGAGTGCTAGAGAAACTCGGGAAGTGTGATGTAAACCAGAAACGCAGACAGTATAGCCTTCAAAGTGAAAGTTTTTTTTCTTTTAAAACTACAGGTGACCACAGCAACCGTAGAGGTCATTGGTGCAGCACGCTCTTTATAACCACCCAATGATTTCACCCAGTGACAGCCAGAAACCACTCGCCAGCCACATTTTTCCCCACAACTTGTGATTCACTAGCTGGGCCCACATCTTCATTATAGGTTTGACAGCGTTTTTTAGTAGATAAAGGTAGATAAAGGTGAATGGCTTGAACATGAATTGAGCTGCGGTTTGGGGAAGGCCTCGGAGGGTACCTGTGGCGGCTCCCGAGCCTGGCAGATCCCCCATGTACTAATGAGAAGTGAAGAAGTAAAAGAACTGAAAAACGAACAGCTTGTAGAACTGGGGGGGCGGGTCGTCATATATAGATAAGAACCAGAAGATGCGTGTTTGGAGGCGTAGTCCCACTCCTGAAATTCAGATAATTTATCTCCAATTGTATCACATCCAATAATCAGACCCTTGAACAATGCTTGCATGACATCATGCTAGCAATCTCTATACAGTATATGCTGCTCAGCTCTTGCACAGCAGATACAGCTGTGGTCAGACGTTTCCATCAAGGCCATGAATATCATGGTAATTTGGGGCTTTTAAAGATTTCTTTGAATTCTTCTTTTTCCAGGGCGACATGATTGTACAGCGTTCATCTTTCCTCTTTTTTCAGCTGCTTCCTTTAGAGGTTGCCGTAACGGATCATCTGCCTCTATCCCAGCATCCTCCTCTGCCACACCAACCTTCTCCATGTCCTCCTTCACTACATCCATGAATCTTCACTCTTTTCTGATATTAGTTTCATATTTTATTCAGTTTGTTCTGAGACCTGGCATTCAGTCCATAAAGTCAGAAGGTGTTTATTGAAGTCACAAAGAACCAGAGCTGAGGGCCCTCTAACCGTAGACTTCTACAGGACCAGAAGTCTCTTTCTGGCCTTTGGGAATTTCCCCACAGACATCATGACATCACGGTGGTTATGTCCATCTTCTCTATACAGTCTCTGGATTTTATTGGTATATGTGATGTAAAAATCAGATGAAATTACTCAACCAAAAGACAAGAAAACTGAGAAAAATACAAATAATCTGTTAGTCACCTGAACACACGAGAACAGAAAAGTCACTAACGGTGTAGCGCTGCCTGAAGATGCCCAGTGTGTGTGTTATGAAAGCGCATGGATTGGAAACAGTGAGGATTGTTTTGGCTGAGATTTTGGGGCCAACGTAATCCAAACAGAAGCTGCCTGACTGAAAACGGTCGGTTTGTGGAAGGTCGTGAGTCCTCTGTACACTGATGTTCCTGTTAAAAAATAAAAAATGAGCTTTTGAATGTATTTATGATATATTTTAATTAAATATTAAGTACACTGTATCATTTATGATATTGAATTTGTTTTAAATCAATGAATTTTATCTCCATGTTTAATACACTGACTGACTAAAACATTAAAATCTGTATTTTAGACCTTCAGCTGTTATAAGTCCTTTAATATCTCTTTATACAGACTGTTCATGTGCACTCTAATGATTAATTCACGGGAGAAAATTAAATAATATGAGGGCAAATTTACTAATCCGAGTGCATGAAATCCCGAGTTCCAATTTTAAAAACTAATTAGCATTATTACCTGAACTGTTTTGATTTGTTCCGCCACGCTGACCTGCATTTATGGATTTCTCTTCCGCCCACATCTTACAGACGTGTTGATTAGACTCGCTTTGATCCATAACATCCGATGTGATAAATGGAGCGTGATGGCCGGCAGACATGCAGAGAGGGAGGATTAGCGGAGCGAGTTAAAGCAGGATAAATGGAGTCACAGAGAGAGAGAGATTATTAACTTCCCGGTCAGACACACGTTGAAGGAAATGGGTAAGGTCTCCACAGCCTTTTATCAGCACTTTTTATGCATGGTATGTGTATTATGGGTCATTTACACTTATTAAAAATAGGACGCTAACTTCCTTCGAACTCTGAAAAATCATGGCTCCTTGGTGATTGCACTGAGTAGTTGCAACGACCAACTGATCTGGCGCGAGGCGACCTGTCTCAGTTGCGATCCGACTTGGACTGGTTGCCAGCAGCTTTTTGTGGTTTGCACATTGCTGGTTTTTTACTGTAAACTGATGGGAGAGCAAGATGCCTCTGGCTCAGCTTTTACTGCTCTGAGATCAGTTACGACCTGCGCTTCGTATGGACACACAGCTAGCATTAGCAAGTAAACAAGCTTCTTGCTAACCACCTTGGTTAACCTCAAAAAGTTGATTCTGTTCATCTGGACATAGCGTTTTGTGGGAGAAACGTTTCATCACTCATCCAAGTGACTTCTTCAGTCTCAGCTGACTGCAGGTTTCCCCAATCTTATAAACAGTACATTTGCATAATGACTGAAACCAGCCCACTGAAGGAACAATGGGCTGGGAGGTCAGTTCCTTAATCTTAATTATGCAAATTCTCATGACCATTGATCAACAACCACTGACCAAAACCCACTGATCAAAGACCACTGATCAATGGCCATGAGTACCATTCACAGAGAGTTGGGGAATGGCTGCAATCACAGCATTGTAAGATGGCGAAAGATGTACCCTCCTCGATTCAGAGATGGTCTTTCCCTTTTCACGTAAATGGCCTCCTTCACTCCGCGCTCAAACCAGCGTTCCTCCCTGTCCAGGATGTGTACAT
>VUQG01022229.1:0-25858 GCA_015106755.1 Etia nguti | reverse complement strand
CCCCCCCCCCACACTGAGCCGTTACAGATCTCAGGAGTTAAAGTGAGAGACAGCTGACAGTTCTCATTTTTAGAAGGCCAGTTTGCTGTTTAGGTGTGAAGTCATCCTCTAGAATGTAGGCAACAAAAGGTACCGATATTTATTAATATCAGCTTAATTTGCATAAGAACAGGTGGTAGAATTGTTTAGTTACTGTTTATTTTCTTAGAGCCTGTACTTTCCCACTTTTGCTTGAGTTAAGTTGATTCAGTACTTCAAAGAAAAGAAAAAAAGCCCAAAACACAAGTATCTGTACTTCCATTTGATTAGACGGCGTACTTTCGCCACCTCTGCATGTTTAGGTCCTATTCCCATGAAACACCAAGTCTGGCCGAGTCCAAAAGCAATAGATGTTTTGTTAAATGGATTTTATGCACTATAGGTGCAGTAACCTAAGGGCTGTATGACAGATTGAGATTAATGGTTAGCAAGCTACGTTGAGCTTCTTTTGTGACAAAAGAAGCTCTTACCTGGATAAATTACCATTGTAACCAATGCTGGATACAAGACATTTTAATAGGTACAAGTTATTAATCTGCATCTTAGTTTAACAAAGAATGAATTAAAGGCTGGATTTCACTAGACCAGGCATTTATTCCTTAGACGCCAAACTAAATGTTGCACACCAAATCAGTTTTACACTCTCAGCTACTCTAACACCTGTTCAGTCACTAACTAGACCCTGAACAGAACCACTCTTAGGTGGTTAGTATTAGTTCTGCTTGTTGAAATAGATGCAGTTTCAGACTAATGTGCAGCAATCACCATAGAAATGAACACCAGCACTGAGTGCAGTGAGGAGAAAAATGTATATACCCACTGTAAAAACATTGATTTCTTGCAGCATTGTGATTTGCTAAAAAGTAGCCTTTTACTCAATTACGCTTTTCATCATCCATCTAATGTGATAGGAGTCACATGACCTACAAAACAACCTTCGTGTCCATGCACAAAGACCAGCTTAAAGAAAGTTGATACCCATCATCTCTGACTGGGATTTTAAGTTTGCCTTAACTGGCCAAACTTCACAAAGTCTGGCTGCGCTGAATACATAACACTCAAAGTGTCTGACATTGACCACAAAAACTCAAAGCTGACCTAATGACTGGTCACCCAGTAAAAGACTCAAAGAGAACAGATTTTGTTGTTATAGTTCATTTAATGACCACATGATGCATGGAGGGCCCAGGCTCAGCTGATCAAGTTGACCTGCAAGAACAAACAGTCACTACACAGGTTTCTCCAAACTTAAGCTTTGGTTACTTCTTAACAGCTCCTTACCTCAGACCTTTATCCTTTGAGAATCAGTCACTGGGACACTTTCTGGATTGCGTGGCAGCACAGGGCTCAGAGGAAAGGGGCTGTAAACATCATCAGTGTATTTGGAGTAAGATAAGGCTTCTCTTCCTCGCTGGTAGCCATTGCCATTCTGGATGATGTAGGATGAAGGCAATGCAGGAGGAGCCATAAGCATGCCAAGTGGCACCTGATAGGCATACCAGGCATTAAAGTCAGGGTAGATCTGAGATTGCATCCAATTCTGTGGGTCAAAGAAGAAAGGAGCTCCCCCTGCAGGAGCATTTACCCATGGAAAGCCAGCAAAAAGTGAGGATCCAGTAAAGCCACTATTACCAAAGCCTCTAGAGCCAGACCTGCCAGCACCAACGGATCCAGCCCTTCCAGAGCTGCCAACACCGACGCCAACAGTTCCAATCCTTCCAGAGCTGGTGCTGCCAGAACTGGTGCCAACGGTTCCAGCCCCTCCGGAGCTGCCAGCACCGACACCTGCAGTAACAGAACTGCCAAGGTCAACCCCACTACTACTAAAGCTACCAGCACCAACCCTTTTAATACCAGAGCCGCCAGCACCAACCCATCCAGCACTAGTGGTCAAGCCACCAGCTCCAACCCTTCTAGTACCAGAGCTGCCAACACCAACCCATCCAGCACCAGTGGTCAAGCCACCAGCTCCAACCCTTCTAGTACCAGAGCTGCCAACACCAAGCCCTGCAGTAACAGAGCGATCACGACCAACCCCAGTTGTGCTATCATTTAAAATGCCAGATCTGCCAGCACCAGAGGTCCAGTCACCAGTACCAACTCTTACAGATCCAGAGCTACCACCCCCAAGCAATCCAGTTCCAGGGAACCATTTGACAGCACCAACCCCTCCAGTACCAGGCACCCAGCCAAGTTGGCCAAACTTTCCGGTGCTACCAGACTGACCTGAAACCAGAAATAAGTTTCACTCAAACTGAGCTTGAAAAGTCAAGTTGCAATGAAGCTCTTGAACATTTTGCTCTGAGTAACATTGAAAGAAAACCCTTTCATTACTTGGTTTAGCAGACAAAGCTTTTCAGTCAAGTATAGAAGTGCAGTTTTCTAAGCACAAAAAAAAAAAAAAGTTCAGTCCTGCTACAGCTAGATAAACAACTCCAAGACTAATTCTCTTAAAAGAGGTTAGACATAAAGACTTACCTTTAATTAAGACAGGCAAACAAGCACCTCGGCCAAAAAGGAGGAAGCAAATCCAGGAAACCCTGTTAAAGATATAACATGTTTGTATAAAAACACAAATTATAAAACAACATCAAGCATCAAACAACACAACTAACCTCAGAATAAAGTCAAGCACCATGATTAAGCCTCAAAAGGGAGAGCAAGTCAGCACTAACTAGCTGCCGGCTGCTTACAGACCAAATCCGTGTCCATTAACTAGCTGGCAGCAGATGTATGGCTTATATTGGCGCACCACATGCTCGCAGCTCTCGTTAAATTCATTCACTTCACCTGGTGCCCATCACCCCCCCCCCCCGGTCAATGATGCATTCATTTCAGCTTGGAATTTGAACAATACTGAGCCCTGTACAGGAAAGTGTGACTGCAATAGAGAAGAAGAAACAATAGAACATATTTTAATGCACTGTCAGAAATATGATGCAGAAAGAAGACAACTGATTGGAAAGCTTGGTGATATGAGAGTGAAACTGGACTTGGTTGATTTATTTCATAAGAACTCGAGAAGTGAAAGTTATCAGGCCATATTTGGTTTTTAAGGCAGACTAATTTGTTTGGGAGGTTTCGAATTTTTTATTTTTTTCTAAAATATATTTATTTATTTTGTTGACATTTCAGTCCACATTCCACACCAGTTGGTGCTGGTAATGCACGATTTTGCTGTTTGCCAACCACCAATAAATAATATAAAGAAGAAGAAGAACAATACTGAGCTCCTACTTGAAATACTAGAATGGAATAAGTGGGATTTCTGACTTCCACATTAACATTAAGCCTAGCTAGTGTTATTGTATATAATACTCTGACTGAACTCCTGTAACATCTCGTGATTAGCAACCTCTTATACCTATCACTTTTTTCTTTTTAGCAATACTAATCAGTTGCATGATGAGCCTCTTATGGTCAACTATCTTGAATGTTTTCATTTGGTTTTGGAGGCATGAAACATGGCCACAGTAAATCTCCAACCCTAGATCCCTACCAGTTTTCCCTTACCAGGTCAAGTCCACCCTAACCTCTGTTGCTGTGCATCAGCACCATGCAGCTGTAAGAAAAACTACATTTGGTCACAATTTTTTCCACTATGACTATAAGATTAGGGCAGCAAGGTGGCGCGGTGGTTAGCACTGTTGCCCGAATTCCTGAGTTGGAATCCACCAACTGGCTGGGGCCTTTCTGCGTGGAGTTTTCTCTCTGGGTACTCCGGCTTCCTCACACAGTCCAAAGACATGCAATGAGTGGGGTTAGGTTAATTGATGATTCTAAATTGCCCATAGGTGTAACTGTGAGGTTGAATGGTTCACTGTCTCTCTGTGTGAGCCCTGCGATAGACTGGTGACATGGCAGCTGGAATAGGTTCCAGCCTCCCCACGACCCAGAATTGGATAAGCAGAAGAGAATGGATGGACTGTCAGCTTAAAAGGTCTATTTGTAGTGTAGTGGATAAAACTTCTGTCTTTTGTGCCCAAGCTCATTGGTTCAAGAGTTATTACAAACCCTGGCTCATCACTAAATTCTTGTGACTTCAAATTCAGTTTAAGTATCATTAACACAGTATTAATATTTGGAATTTTACTTTTATGGAGGACCCAAATTTGTGGGTCAGCAATAACACCTACAAGATTATCATGCTGAGCAATGGGGGTCCACGGGTGTGTGTTCAGCCCACTGCCCTTCACCCTGTTTTCCCATGACTCTGCACCAACCTACACCACCGACTGTAGTGGGCCTCATCACTAAGAATGATGAAGCTAACTACAGGAATGATGTGACCCATCTGTAAAACCAATCTCTTCCAAAATATAGAAAAGATCAAACAGCTTGTGGTAGCCTTCAGGAGAGGTCATTCACAGCAAGTCTTTTAATCAAGAGCTTTTCTCCATTTTTAAATGTAGAAAACACAATTACCTACAGTTCAGTCTCATTTTCCTCAACTTAAGTTTTTCTGCTTTACACATCAGCTAAAGTTTGACCCAAGGGTTAGTATAATCTGCTGTAGATCTCAAGGAGGTGGAATTGCTGAGGGTATACAAGATCAGAAATGGTATTTGGACACGCACACGGACACACACGCACACACACACACACACTTTTATACCACCAAATCACAGCTGCCCCAGAGTGCTTAATATTGAAAGGTGAAGACCCTACAACTTCTAGTGAATGCAAGAGTCAGACTATCAAGCACTTTGTGACAGTGGGAAGCAAAATTCTACTGCAACACTGTATAATAGAAGAGCAAGAAACTCCAGGGGATACCTTTTCCATGCAACTAGATCCAGAATCTAGCATTGTTGGAGCACACTCCCAAGCAGTTCAGGCTGTAGCCTTTGGGATCAGTTACTTGATAGAGGTGAAGCAAATCATTTACACATTTAATTACAATGAAATCCACAGAACACTCAGAATTATTTATTAAATTCTTTATTCCATATCCAAAAGTCTTCTTGAAAGCAGATACATGCTCTTCAGTTTCACCTGAAAGATTAAGAGGACAGGTCAGTCAATTAAAAGGACTTGTAGTCATTAAGGCTTCACTGGTTGCAAGTTACCTCATTGGACTTTTATCCCTTGAAATCCACTTGCACTCCTTGGGTACTGTGGCAGTACAGGACTCAGAGGATTGTGGCCCAAGACATTATTAGAGTATATGGAGTGAGAAAGCACTTGTCTTCCTCGCCGGTAGCCAGTTCCAGTTTGGACAAGACGGGACGAAGGCAATGAAGGTACCTGAGGGGGCAGCGCAACCATACCTAATGGCACCTCATAAGTAGACCAGGCATTGTAGTCAGCGAAGGGACGAGGTGGCATCCAGTTCCATGGGTGGTAAAGGAAAGAAGAACTCACTGCAGGATAATTTTGATGAGGAAAGCCACCAAGGAATGAATAACCAGTAGCCCATGTTGGGCGAACCTCTCTAATGGGGCCACCAGCAGCAAAGGACCAGCCTCCTGGAGAGCTGCCAGGGGCAACCCCTCCCCCAGCAGAGCCATCAGGTCGAGGGCCAAAGGACCAGCCTCCTGCAGAGCTGCAACAGCCAACTTCCCGTCCACCAGCGCCATCACGTCCAGGTGCAGAATCAGCTTCCCGTCCACCAGCGCCATCACGTCCAGGTGCAGAATCAGCTTCCCGTCCACCAGCGCCATCACGTCCAGGTGCAGAATCAGCTTCCCTTCCAGCAGCGCCATCACGTCCAGGTGCAGAATCAGCTTCCCTTCCAGCAGCGCCATCACGTCCAGGTGCAGAATCAGCTTCCCTTCCAGCAGCGCCATCACGTCCAGGTGCAGAATCAGCTTCCCTTCCAGCAGCGCCATCACGTCCAGGTGCAGAATCAGCTTCCCTTCCAGCAGCGCCATCACGTCCAGGTGCAGAATCAGCTTCCCTTCCAGCAGAGCCATCACGTCCAGGTGCAGAATCAGCTTCCCTTCCAGCTGAGCCATCATTTTCAGGGCTAGGGCCAGCGCTTCTAGCACTGGCGGTTACATCTGGACTAGTTTGCCCTGAATTAAAAGAGATTTCAACTAAATTTAACCTTGTGAAATCAAGTTACATTCTAGCTTCTAGGCATTCTGACGTTGAAGGAATAGCTTACCTTTTATTGTTACAGGGAAACAAGATCCACTGCC
Organism: Etia nguti; assembly: GCA_015106755.1. NCBI lineage: Eukaryota > Metazoa > Chordata > Actinopteri > Cichliformes > Cichlidae > Etia > Etia nguti. Next base: position 19,676 of record VUQG01022229.1, on the reverse strand, counting down.
AAAAAGCAGGAAACAAATCCAGGAAACCCTGTGTGAAAACAAACAAGTCCATGTAGAGAAACAAACTACTAAATCAGACAGCATTAAATTTCACAACTCACTTTAAAAGAAGTTCGAGCTCCATGCCTAACTCAAAAGGCAGCACAGTTCATCTACAGCAAGTTAGGAGCAAAAACACGGGTGCTGCTACAGACAGAAGATTTGTGCTTTAACTGGTGTGTGGTTGCTGTTTGCTTTATATTGGTGCTCCAGTTGCAATTACAGTGATTAACCGCACCTGGTAAATCCTGCATTTAGCTTGTAACTTGGAAATTTTTCACCTATCTTCTGGACAGTTAGGAGCACATGAGTGCAAACCTCCAAGGGGAAAGAGATTGTCAACCAACCTTATATTGTTTATATACTGCCTACTTTTTTTTTTATAGTCGATATGTCAAATTTTCAGGTTAGTATCGTGAAATGTTGAGTTAATAACAAATTATTAAGTTGAAATTTTGGGATAACTTGAAAAAACAACAACAACAACAAAAAATTAGATAACATAACATTTATTTTAAAAAATACATTTCTGATTCATACTTTTTTTCTTCAGTGCAGGAAACAAGCTTCCATAGATATGACCGATGATTATGTAGATTTAATTCTTATGTTTTGATGAACACTTAAACTTCTTTTAGATTATGTTTCGAAATAACCACCATTTTAAGTCCTTCCAGATCACTGTGGAATTGCAAGACTTGCTTTTGGAGCATTTTGCTCAGAGGGTTATATCGACAGCGATAAAGTGACGGTCCAAACACTGTACTATTAAAACATGAAACACAGATTAATTATGTAAAACTCATTGAATGTGACAGATATGGTAGGTAATTTGATAGTAGTCCTTTTGTCAGCATTGAGAGCGTAGAAATAAGGTTTGCTTTAGAAAAAAAAACCCAAAACAAAAAATATGTACCAATTATATGCACTGTGAGAGTGCATTGAAAGCATATTTCACATCTTATATATTTTATCTTTTAAATCCTACAGCTTTGCTAATGATGTGCTAAAAATTCATATTACATTTATGGTTGCTTATCAAACCCTTACAGCATCAACACTGAACAAAACTAGCTAATGTTAGCTCAACTCCAATTTGATGACTGTTGTGGCTGCAGATGTGTGTTGGCAAGGTTTGTCAGGCAGCTGTTATGTTAGGTAGCAAGCTAGTTATATTGGTTATTCAGGAAATTCATGTTCACCAAATCAGAAAACCATTTTTTTCTCTGAAGCTAATGTGACTGATATCAGGTGGGAGTGGGGGGGAGAAGAGGAAAATTTATGGGTGGGGTTTTTTGTTTTGGGGGGGATCAAGACCAACTCTAGACTTTCTTTTGGCTGTTCAATACACAGCTGTAAGAAAACTGTTGTAGGAATATTGTCTTCACTGGTTATGATGGGTTTACTCATGCCAGCCATTTTTTGTGTAACTTGGGGAGCAGCCTAGACACATGATTGTATTTCCAGCTCACGAGCAGTAGAATTTTGGCACCCAGTTTTCCTCCTGCATTTATTTACAGGCCATAATACCCATCATTCAGTGGACATTAATGTATTTAGCAGATTTGGTTCATTGTCCAGAGCTGTGGCTCATTGCAACATCTAAAACCAAGATGATTGACAGTCAAGGCAGTTTTTTTTTGTTTAATGTTTGAAGACTTCAGTTCTTGCATGGCTGAAGGCCAGCATCACCTGCAGAAAAAAAGACAAATTACTACACAGATTTTGATTGTCCAAGTGCTAGATGCTTATAAGTAGCCCCTTACCTCAGATCTGCATCTCTTGAAAGTCAGTCTCAGAAAAACTCTCTGGATACTCTGTCAGAGGAAAAGGAACAATTATATCATCAGAGTATTTAAAGTAAGAAAGGGCTTCTCTTCCCCGCTGGTAGCCATTCCCAGACTGGATGATGTAGGATGAAGGAAGTATGGGAGGCGCTGCGACCATGCCCAGTGGCACGTTGTAGGTATACAAGTCACTGAAGTCAGGGAAAGACTGGGACGGCAGCCATTTCTGAGAATGAAGAGAAAGGGCTCCTCCTGCAGGAGCAGTAACCCAAGGAACGCCACCAAGAAATGAGGATCCATAAAAGCCTCCAGCACCATCCCCTCCACCTCTGGAGCTGCTAGCCCCAACCCCTCCAGTATCAGAAGTCCAGTCATCACCAAATTGATCCGAAACTAGAAACAGATTTAAGGCAGTTTCTTTGAACTTTTAATGGAAAAAGAAAATCCAAGCTTTAAAGTCCAAGTTAAGAAATGAAATAAAGACTTTAGCCAATCGAATTGTTTCAAAAGACCTCAGATAAAAATCTACATTCCTGCTGCAGCTACAGACCAGTTATCACAGACACTTGCCTTGAATGACTGTAGGAAAACAAGCTGCTCTGCTGAAGAGCAGGAAGCAAACCCAAGAAACCCTGTTAAGATACAAGATCTCTATAAGTACAAACACACAAACTAAACCATTAAGCAAGTCAAGCTCAAAACTAACCTGAGAAACAGGTCAAGCACCATGTTTAAATTTCAAACTGCACCACAGTTCAGCTACAACACATCAGCAGTAACAGCCTGATAGATGCTATCAGCAGAAGCTCTGTGCTAAGTGCTTATATTTGTGCTCCGCCTCTTCAAAATGAACTTCACCTGGTCCCAGTCAGTCAGTCAGTGATTAATGCTGCATTCGGTTCAGCTAGGATTTTGAACATTTCTGATCTCCTCTTTGAAAGACTGTTGGATCAAGTGGGAGACGTAACGCTGGACAGCGAGTGTGAAATTATCCAGTCAAGCTGACCTCAGACCATAATATGATTTTCTACACATATTCTCATGTTTTAAAATGCACTTGTACAGTAAGGAATCATTAAAACCCACACAATAATGATAAAGAATAAATCCTAAAGCCGCACAGTTTTTCTTTAATTATTCTACTTTTCATGCAAATTTCCAAATGCAGCCCAGCCTGAAGGATGCAGATGGAGTCCAGAGCTCTCACATACATGCTAACAATAGCAGCAGCAGGAGGTTCAATTCAGTTTTATTTATACAGCACCAAATCACAACAACAGTCGAGGCGCTTTATATTGTAAGGTAGACCCTACAATAATACATACAGAAAAAACCCAACAATCATATGACCCCCTATGAGCAAGCACTTTGGCGACAGTGGGAAGGAAAAACTCCCTTTTAACAGGAAGAAACCTCCAGCAGAACCAGGCTCAGGGAGGGGCGGGGCCATCTGCTGTGACTGGGTGGGGTTGAGAGAAGGAAGACAGAATAAAAGACGATGCTTAAGGTTTAAGGTTTATGAACGGTATCTTAAATGGCTCTTCTACCTTTTGTCTCAGATGCTGAGGGTAATGAGGTGGATCAAAGAGCTCCTCCTACAATCTCACAGTAAGTGTAAGAACAGATATACTGCTTGGCGCTTCTGATAAAGTGAAAAATGCAGACTGAAGGTTAAAAGTGAGCGTGAGATGCCTTCTTATCAGAGTGTAATGCCAGCATCACACTTTTAAATTCCCACGCTGTCTGACTGCAGATTAGCTGTTGGACCATCATTCAGAACCGGAGAAGAGCAAAGAAGAGGCTGAAGAGCTGATGAAGGGGGACATATTCTGTTTATTTGAAGCTACTAGGGTAGCTTTGCATGAATGAAAGTTCAAAAATAATCTTTATTTACTGGAGCTACAGTCTCTGGGGGCTAGTCTCGAGTCTGATGGTTATTTTGTAAGGAACCTGAAACATGAGATGATTTAGGATGAGGCTACCCTGAAGTGTTTCTCAGTCACATGAAGATATTATGTCTGGTTTCCAAGAAGCTAAGATGATGATGACAAAGATAGTTTGAGGCTTTACAAACCAGTGCACGATATATGATGGTGATTACACCTGTCCATCTTTAATATACAGTCTGTGGTTTGTAACCTATGATGTGACTTGAACGCATCATTGATGCAAAAGGTGAACACAGCACCAAACTAATGATTATTTTCCACCACTCCCACTCTTAACACTTTATGTTTTTGCCTTATATAGATGTGAAGACGCAAGTATTTTCGTCTCTGAGCTGTGCTGCTGTATTTCAGTATTTTCTCCTCTCTGTGGACTCAAAGGATTAAAGATGTCCAAAATCACAAAAACACCTTCTGATTGTTTGGGGGGGATTTTGTGTGGCATCAGAGCCAGTCTGAGTATTTCCAGCCATCTGCTTTCAAATGCAGTTTTATTTCACGCCATTCGAGCATCACAGAGAAACTTTCACAGCTGGGTGGTGTGCAAGGGAAACAGCTGGTGTGTTCTTCCAGAAATGCAGCTGAAGTTTGGATGAAGTTCTTGTGAGTTCGCTCTCCCAGCACCACCTCGGGTCTCCAGGTGTCTGTAATGAACATGATGAGTGCCGAGCTCCTACATTAGAGCAGCTTCAGTCAGCAGCCAGCCTTCACCCGACAGAGCTGTGTAGATGATCTGCTGTTCTGAGTCAAACATGGCGTTGGGACTCTCTTTGAGGTCAGCTGATCATCTGTTTTCATTGTCATGTATACTGTGCATCACAGCTGAACTTTTACGAAGGGTTAATCGTGTCTGACTGTCCCGCAGGGTTCCTTTGATCTGCCTGCTGATTAGCACTGGTTGTACTTTCCCTGTACCAGGTAGGGCTCAGTCTCTGAAGGCCTAAATAGTTCAATATTTTGGTGGTTATTCTGTTTTAAATGAAACCGTTTCCTTTGTTTCTACTTCCTGTTTTTTTTTATTTTTTTTTTTAGTTAAACCAAACATGGACTTACTTCTAATGCAATTTCACAGGTTTAGTGAAAACTGAGTTGGATAACTCCGATCGACGGGACACTGGTCAGTTACCATGGTAACAGCCTCTCTGGACCTAACCTGCTCCCTGGAGGGTGTTCCCTCTGACTCCCTCTGAGCAGGAAATGACTTTAGTTTTCAGACTTCTACATCATCGGTGTCATTTATTTATTTATTTTATTTTATTTTATTTTATTTTATTTTTTACACCTGAAGAAAAACATGCTGGATGTTACAAATATTAAACAAATTACAACTCATACATGCATATTACTACTACTACTACTACTAATAATAATGTTTTTAAAGCTGGAAGAAGGTTCAATAAACAATCAGTTTCATCAAAAATATAATTTTCTGGACATGATTTCATGGTTTAGGCTTTAAAGTTAAGTCCTGAATGCAGAATCATTAAATGCTGTCGGACAACATTTGGAAATGCACAACGCTCTAAAAAAGGGAGTTAAGTTTGACCCTCAACATCTTTTCCACTGTAAAATAATCGTTTATATTTCCCGGCTTAAGTCATGTCACAGCTCCAAAACTGTCTTACTGGTTTGATCTGTATCGGATATGTTTGACCATCAGTCTGTCCCTGTAACACTGCAGCTGATTCAGGTGAAATTTGTTGGATTCCAGCTTCAATATTAATTTAAGAAAAATGAAAGTGGGGTGAACGAGTGGACAGATTTAAATTCCACTCTCCCCTCTCTGCTTTAACTGAGACTCACCGTCCACAGTGAAACTCATCTGTATTCCTCAGATCACGGCTTTCCTCTTTATTTACTGGTTGCCATGGGGATTCCTTTTCGCTTCCCTTTTCCACTCTGTTTATTGAACCAGTGCTCAGCCGTGTGCTGTTCTCTGGGACAGTCCCTGGATTTGTTGTGGTGGTTAGAACATGGGATGGAATAATTCTCAGTAGTCCTTAAAGTGATCATTTTAAACTTGTGCTTAAACTGCAATTTGAATTGTTTCTCAGATTACAGGTATCCCTACCCAGGTGGTGGACCCTCTCCTGGATTATTAAACCTTCAGTCTGAAGCTTTTCACTCTCCCTTGGTGTCCCTGACATATGAAGATTCCTCTGAACATGGTGGTTCCCCTCCTCGAAACCAGTCTCCAAGCGGTCCGGTAGCTTCCCTTCCAGCTCGGCGTTCTGTACCCATGTACGAACCAAAAAAGTTTCTTGTGACTTACGATTCCAGCTCAGATGAGTCCAGTCCTCCTGAAGTTCAGTCTCCGAGCTCTCTGGGAGCTGTGAGGAAACCTCCTAGTGTCTCTGTGAACCCTCGGTCAGCTTTGAGAACCAGTGGACGCCCACACGTGGTGTTTGGGTCCCGTCCCCTCTACGAGGCTTTATTGCCCCCTCGTGGAGTCAGATATGCTGCTGGTACTGGTGGGAACTCTGCTTCCTACAGATCCACATTCAATCCAGCATTTGCATGGGATGAACGGCTTGCAGCGGGGCCTTCTGCCCTGTTCTACCTGGGAGGGTGGACACCTCGTCACCTCCCGGATGCCAGCGCCTGGAACACTGACGAAGTGCCGGTGAGCACGGCTGAGCTGCCGTACCTGCCGCCTGCATCCTATATCGTCCAATCAAGAAACAGCTACCAGCGAGCAGCAGAAGTCCTGTCCCACTCCAAATACTCCGACGATACCTTCAAGCACCTTCACCCCAGCGAGTCTCCAGATCTGACTGAATCTGAGGGGCCGAAAGTTTAATGAGGTGGAGGATTCATTAAAGCTCACACTGAGAACACGTTCATGTCTTATCATTTATACAGAATTCATATGACCTGTAAAATGCCTGATTGAGACAGATTGATGTGGATCTCTGAGATCACCTACAAAGGGACTGCAGAGTTTTTCACATTCATTCATAAGAAAGATTGTGGTCACCGTTTTTGTAATTTGAGCAGGCTGGTGATGGTCCTAGTTTTATCAGTCTTCAGTGCCTTGGTTAATGTGCTTAATGAGTCTGTTTATTCAGGCTGTCAGAGTTTCCATGCCACGAGGACAGACTCAGCAGAGTTTGAATACTACAGGCAGAAATTAGACTCATGGCTGCTCCTTGGGTTCAGAATAAACGTGATCGGTTTCCATGACAATGGAAGAGTAATGCTGAGTGATGTATTAACCTGCTGCTCTGGATTTAAATCCAAAGATTCAGAAACTTTACTTTCTTTAAAACTTTTAATACTGTTATGTGGTCAAACCTGTGTGAGGAGGGAGCTCATTTCAAGTGAGCACCGAACAGACTTTTACTGTCTTTCAGTTTATCCACCACCTCCTGAAGGAAATCTGCTTTGCTCCGAGTACCGAGGAGCTTTGGTGTTAAAGCTTGTGGCTGAAAACACAAGTGCAGAGAGTGAAACAGAGTGATGTCTGCAGATAATCAGCAATGAGCTGAAGCTCATCAGAGCTGACATCTCGCATTATAGATGACCCCTTTCACACTAAAAGTATGATTACAGCTGCTGTTTTTGCTGTTACCATGATCACATAACCTTAAGAAAAATGTTTAAAATTCAACTGAATCTGCTTTTTTCCTAAATGCTTCCGAAAATGTGACCCGTGTAAGCAGACGATCACTGCAGTTTCTGCAGAAATGACAGACTGTTTGTTTTCTGTAAAAAAAACAAACAAAAAAACAAAACAACATAAACTGCAGATAAACAGGCTGGCTTAAAAAAAAAAAGGTAGCGCTTCAAGTTTGTACAAATAAGCAGCTGCAGCAGGTGATGGAAATGCTTTTAAAAACACAGGTTAAAAAAAGCAACTTTTAAAAATTTTTTTTAAAGGTTTTGTTTTGAAAATATGATGCCAGTACATCCTGGTAAATTTCTTTAACTCTGCAGAGATTTTTATTTTGAGTAACTGAAATTTTTAAGCATCTTAAAGTGAATTCCCGTAACTCAGTTGGGGTTTTTAGTTTGAAACTTGTCCTATAACAACCAGAGCTTTTATTTAGAAAATCTGAGAGCGTTAAAACATCACTAACTGGAGGCTTTTAATTTGAAAAAGTCTTTACCTTTTTTCATTTTCCTGGTGATTTCCTAAAACTACCTGAGGAGTTTTATTTTTTTTAAAACAGACGTTTTTAAAGCATTCTCATAGCTTCTTTTGGCTTTTATTTTGAAAATCATTGATAGCATCTTTATGAGGAAAAACAAAATTTACCAAAAACAACCCATGGTGTGATTTTTGTTTTGGAACAATAATTCTGTGTGTTTATTTTCCACTTCCTCTCGGGCTCTTCTGTCCCGCTTTCTAAAACGCTCCGTCTGGGCTCATATTTCCAGATTCATTAGCGTCCACAGAAACTGAGGAATCGTCAGAATTTGTTTCGAGCCAGGAGGCCTCGTCTGTGGCTCGTTGCTTCGATAAAGGAACTGCTTCAATCACAAACTTTCTGAGGCTCGTGATCGTGGCGGTGTGGGAGGTGTTTGAGGATAATTGGAGATCTGCATGAAGCTGTGAGTCAGATGAGCCTGTTTTCACAGGATTTCAGTCTGGATGTTTCAGGTCGTCACGATCTACCTGCAACCTGAAATTTCACAATTTTTACACATGAAGCTGCTGAGAGTAGTTTAAGAAATCGAAGCTTCTTGTAAAGACGAAATAACGAGCTTTTGTTTTTAAAGCGGGGTGATGATTAAAAGGTTCTGCGTGGAACTTTAAAACATTGTATTCATGACACCTGCATCCCTCACATGTATGAGATATGAAAGGTGGACATCACTAAACATCACGCTGCTCTAGTCTGCTGGTTGTTGTAGGGCACAAATAAACTAAGAGGTCTGTTTTTCTTACAGTTACTATGTTTGAAATGAGAATCTCGTGCAGTACGAACCACAAACTCGATGTAAAGGTTATAGGTATAAAGGTATAAAGACCCAAATTCTGCAGGTGGTGCTGCAGAGGGGAAAAGAAAGGCAGAAAGTCTCAAAGATGAATGTGATGACATGTGCCAACCAGAACAGCAGAGATGATTACTAACAGTGCAACGCCACATGGGGCAGATCCAGTCCAGGAGATGACTCCGGCAGCTGTGACCATGAGACTCTGACTCGAGCTGACACGCGTTCAAACTATCGGCGCTGCCCTCGTCTCGACTGACAGGTCTGCTGCTCACAATGACGCATCAGTCTGACATTCAGACGGAGGACCAACTTTCAGGAATCAGTGAGCCGACAGCACAGTTTGGCTGTGACGTTTGGAGGGATCGACAGACTGCAGCTGAAGGTCAGGAAGCAAAATGTCACTATGTCAAAACTCAGCAGCGACTTCCAAACACACAGGACGCTTATCGACGTCGGAGCTTCTGCACACATTTCCCCTTTTTTCAGCCGGAGAACTGATCATTTCTGTATTTCTACACCCATCCATCTGCCTGCTGAGTCAGTTTTAGATCTCCTCTCAGTTAAGAAACCTTTCAAAGGAGGTGCAAGAGAAATCCTGATCAGCCCAAACCATCTCAGGAAGCTCCTTTCACACCAAGGACCTGGCCCCTCTAAAGTTACCACCTAACCCTACGGACTGTCCCCAACCCAGAGGGATCAGTCCACCAATCTGTGGCCCAGAACATGGCTTCAGCCTCGGATCTGTTACCTCTCATCCGAGCCTCTGCAAACATAAAGTCTACATGTCTGTTTTTCCCTTTTTTGGTTCCTTTCTATTAATAACGTACCAGATCACCAATCCTGCAGATAGCAATCAGTGTTTGGCCCAGATGTGGCCCACATCCGCAATTTTCTCTGCCTTATATTTAGTTTTGGTGGATTCGGGGTCAGTGTCGCTGCCTCGCCTCAGCCACAGGTCCACATCCCAGTGGACAGGTGTCGGGTGTGTTGAGACATTTGACATTATCTAATCCAGGCTATCATCAGCCCGGATCTGTGTGAGACTCTGAAATAAAGAAAAGTAGAAAAACTCGATGTAAAATCAACTTTACAGTATTTATTTATGTCAGTTTTCAAAATCAAAGTGTGTTATTCACACACTGAACTTTTCATCTATACATTTATTTAATCATGCTCACTTTTGTCATTTTCACTTTCTACAGATGTGACATTTGAACAACATGGTTATTAAATAATAAAGCCTTTATTTAATGCTTCAGGCAGAGTTAGTACTCGGTCCATCACTGCAGTATTTTATTAAAATAACAGAAAAGAGTTGACATGATGACGCTAGTGTAGAGAGATTTAAATAAACCATGGAAAACCACAGATAGGGTCATTAAGAATTGATTTATTTCTTCTGCTGCTGTACAGAAGAAGAGTCCAGCTGTCCCGGGAACATCCTCATTCAGCCAATCACAGAGCAGAAACAGAGGAAACCAGACCAGAGAGAAGCGAGGACACAAGTGATCTTGACCTATCAAAGTCCAAATGATCACACATCCACCTTTCTAACCAAGCGTGCTGACTTTAGCTGAGAGCTCCACCCTCTCAGTGAAATCTGGGGATTTTGTGCAGTCGTCGACTTGGAAGTACAGGATTTGAGAAACAGGTAAAAACCCACATCGAACAGATCAAACACCATAAAGCACCAACAGCTTAAACTCCAGATAAATATGTTTTACAGTTGCTCCAAACATGTGAAACAGCCAGCGTGAGACATGAGTTTCCAAAATTCCACAAAAACCTGATGAATCCTTTAATTAGCACCATTTTGGTCCATCAGAGTCAATGAGGTGTTCACTGTCACATTTTGGAACCAAAGCCATCGCAGTCTGCACCGAAACATTGTAACAGGTACAACGAGCAGGTTCCATGTATCTGGACAGTCAGACAGCACCACATGCATCATTAGTGCTCGTTAACTTCACACCACAGAGGACGGGAGGAGAACAGTCGGAGCACATTTAGATACGTGACATTTGGTTTGGTTTTGGCCCTGCAGGTTTTACAGTCTGAAAAAATCCGGCTGTTCTTTAATTTCCAGGGTTGAAAGTGTCGATTGTGCAGGACTGATAAGAAAACGTTTTAAGATGTGGACACAAGTCGGTTTGGGTTATAAATCTGAACTCATGGATGGAAAGTGACCCCGCCCCCCCACTGCTGAGGTTTGAGGAAACCAAAAGAACATGATTTTTTAACTAACCATGCTCCGGACTTCTGAATCGCTCTACGGCAGTCACTGTAATTAAAAAAAAAAAACAACACCTCCTGAATCGACACGTGCAAACTGGAAGAGGTGGGGTTATTAATGTTACATGCCCCGCTCAGTGATTTTTAAACCAGTGTCAGCTCTATGGGAGGCATTTTTCACCTCTTGCCCACAAAATTACCTCCTGTTTTGGTGCAAACCCCTGTAATTAAACCTTGTCTGCTGGGCGTTCTCCTGCTTTACTATTTTAATTAGCTCAGTGTGAAACCTAGCTTTGTGTTAAAAAGTGCAAAGCAGAAAAACCCAACAGGGAAACCTTTTTGGAAAGCTCATTAATGTGCACTGCTGAATCCAGCCTTTAGCCCAGAAATCTTCTCATTCTGACTAATTTGGGTCATTAAAGAAAAACTGAACTTTCTATCAGCACTTCCTGTTTGTGAGCTAACAGTGGGCGAGCAGTCAGCCACCACAGGGACGTTCTGAACTCTCGGTTTTTAAAGCCTACACTATCTTTGTTCTGCTGCATGTCAATTACAGACCTGATCAGAACAGTGATTTGAATGCTATCATGCTACCTGCAGGTGGAGATTCCACATACTTCTGATACATTTCTCGTTTCAGAGAAAAGAGAAGCGATCAGCCTTACTGTTGGTTGTTGCATCAAAACAAAATTTTTAAAACAAGAAATGTTTTTTTAAAAAGCTGAAACTACAAAGGAGATGTTCACTTTTTGTTATTTTCTGTCAAATGTAGCATTAAGCTATGTTTGATGTCTGGATTAAATGTCACAAGAAATCCAAAGAACCTGATAAACATGCATTAAAGTGGTCCCTGTTTTTTATACTGAAGTACAAGCACTGCCCCTCAGAAGGCTTCCTTATTTTGGCCAGTCAGAAAAAAAACGAGCTTATTGAGAGGCGGGGCTTAAAGAGTCAGGAGGTCAACATCACATAAATACAAAGAGTGATTAACAAATTCATATCTAACACCACCAACCAATGTAAGGTGTACGCCACAGCTGCCCTAAATTTAGAGGATCAGAAATGACCAAAATCATTTTTAAATTTTTCTGTAATGGTTAATTCACCAGTAAGTGTAAAAACTTTAATTAAAATGTATTTTTTTAATGCTAAAATTTTATTATTGTTGTTGCTGAATTTTCTAATTGACTGTTTTCACAAAAAAACAGAAAAAAATTGTATTTTTTTTATTAATATGTTTTATTTAGTTGTTTTAGTGGTTGAATGATACGCTTTTAACTCCTCGCAGAAATCCAGTGTGCAGGCTCAAATTTCGATATAAAAATGTGTATTTTTTGTTATTTGCCAAATAAATAACAATATAAGTTTTTAGTTTTAATCAAGTTTTTTTTTTTTTTTTTTTTTACAGATTTCTAAAATAAGTGTGTTTCCTTGTTTTTATGACAGCTGGTCTAATAAATTTGTTTAGTGCTATATTTTTTTTAAAAAAAACTGAATCATACAAAGCTTTTCTGACTGAGTCTCAAGATAAAAACACTGAACTGGAATATGAACAAAATAAATCTCCTATAATTAACCCTGAAGTCAGAGATCTGCAGTCAGGCTAAGACTGCACAGGTACGTCTGCGGCAGGTAAATCATATTTGTTTGATTAATCAGATTCAGATTTTCCTGAACTGTGTGACAATCCTAGCCAATCGGAGACTGCGGCTCGTTCAGGCTGATTCAGAGAGTTTGAGCTGAACTGGTGAAAGAAAACCCGGTCTTCAAAAACCAACAAGATATTTTCACTTCATAAATATTAATAAACTGACATGCTTGTACAAAAAATAAATATACACGTAACATCTCCATGAAACCAAGTCAGTTCTTCGTGTCGTTAGAAGGTTGCCAGGCAACATGTAGGGTTGTTTTGACAATGTCTGCAGCGAGCAACCGTTCGCTCTTCAGAGTCGTTTGTTCACTGTTTTCAAAGACCGTCACGGGGAGCAATTATGACAGCAACTTCCCGTCACGTCGGTTCAAACATCAACAACATGCTGTCGTGTGGGTAAAGTAAATAGATTTGGTGGCGGCAGTTTTAAAGAGTCCCACTTAACGTTTGTAGCGTTCACTTGTCGCAGCAGCATTCTGGGAATTTGGCGACGACTCTGATGTCGTTTTGAAAAATGACCCTGAAATATGTGAACAACATGTTTTTAACAACAAAAGGATGAAATCAACAGTCACATCACATCAGGACAGAACCCAAAGTCAATAAAGTGCATAAAACCACAATTATTAAAAACAAACAAACAGTCATCTGATAAAAACCTACATGTTTTATACATGGTATAAATAGAGTTTTCTCTGTGCATGCAGTTAGTGAAGATGCTGGCGTGTTTCTTCATATTTTCCTTCCCTGACTCGTTCTTCTTCATCCGTCTGCAGAAGCTTCAGGCTTTATGATCTGGTAGGTGATCAGGTACTCAGGGTAGGCCTGTGGGCGGCAGAGAGGCGTTCACTGTAACAGAGACTGCACCTTCCCCAGTTACACCAAACTAAAAACTGATTCTTTAATTTACATTTATTGTATAATCATTTTGAGCTGGCATATATGAAATGTGCTATTCATAAAAACTTTCAGCACTATTATACAGTCACAGCAAATCTGCAGCTGTTCGTCATGAAGTCCATTTATATTTACTGAAGGCTTTAAAAGCTTTTCATGCACACGAGTCTGATGAAAACAGATTTCTCTTGAAAGAACGGTGTTTTTAATCAGCCCCCCACCCACAGTTAATCCTGTTTAATCCTGTTACAATCCCATCAAACTAGCTCTGAGCACTTAAACTAAACAGTTTGTTGTGAGGTGCTGCTGGTCGGCCTTTAACCAAACTTAAATTCAAAAAAATGAGGGATGTTTCGAGGTGACCCCACATTCACCTCTCTGCTGAAGCCTGTTTGCGTTTGCAGGAAGAAGACAGTAAATGTGGCACTCTGACACGCCTCGGTGAAAAAGCAAGCGGCAGCTCTGCTTTCATGTCCCCACTTCCTCCTCGTCCTCTCAGTCTGCTGCTTTCAGCACTAAAGCAGACCTCCACAAGTAATGCGACACACTTGTAACGTCGCTGATTGCTCGAGTGGACATGTATTCATGCCGCTTTGTGAAGTGCCACTTCTGAGAAGCTATTGGTTTTGGCACAAGACATTAGAAAATGTCCAATTGTCTGAACACGAGCTGCTCTCTCCACTTATTCAACGACTATCTGTCATCTGGCTGTTTATGTAGGAGACGCACCCGCCCTTCAGAGGAAAGCTGAAGCCAACACGGTCGTGCTGCAGATTTAAACAAAGCTCCACAGAGTTCGATATTTAGCGGGCTCAGGTTTTTTTGTGTTAAACCTTTAATAAATATCCTGATTATTTCTTCAAAACTCTTAATTAACCCAAAATATATGATGTTTCTAAGACTCCAAACCACAGGCTTTATCCAAAAGTAAAGTTCTTAAGGATGACGAGGTGTTTCTGACCTGCTCTCCTCTGTAGATGACGTACTCGGCCAGAGCGAGGCCGTTAACGCTCGGCCTGCCGGTGACGGAGTGGTGACCCGGCGGCGAATGAGCCATCTTCATGGCGCTGAACTGCAGGAAGGATTTACCCAGAGTCACCCTGCAGAACAACAGGTGCCTGGGAGGAACACAAAGAAGCAGAGAAGAAAACATGAGTGAGAGTGATTTGGACAGAAAGTGCTCCAGTCTGAGTACAGGTGTGTTTGGGGATGAGGGTGGAGGTCACGTGGCGTACCTGTGGCAGACGTAGCAGGAGCGGTCTTTGTGGAGCGGACAGCCTGTCCCTCCTCCGATGCCGTAGACGTACTGGTTACTCTTTGACGAGTTCTCTGCAAAGTAAATCCCGGCGCCGAACATCCCCCCGATGTAGGCATGGCGTTCGTCGAAGCCTTTATGGATGATGGCGTTCACAAACGGCGAGCCTGAGAGGGAATCGATACAGTACGATCAACGCTCATGTTAACACTACTGTTACATGTCACGATTCCTATGATTCATGCTTCTGTCCCTACAAGTCCAGCCTCTACTTCACTATCCCCACATGTAAAGTCCACCTGTGTGAGGTGTGACCAACAAAGTTCTGAGCACATCTGCACAGATCCCAGGAGGGCTGCCATTTTTAACTCTGCCCCTGGACGTCTCATGTCCTCTAAAGCCTCGAGGACACAAACAGCTGAGTTTTCAGTCCTGTCGTACTTCTTTATATTCCGCTTCACGGCCACGTAGGGCGCATGTGTAGTTGGAGACGAGTCCACGTGGTCACGTGAAGCAGGCCAAGCATGCAGACGTGTGCACGGACCGTCACTCAAACCCCGGCAGACTCGTGGACGTGGAAAATAAAATCCAGGCTTCACACAGTGAGATCACCCCTGACCACAAACAACTCTTTGACTTTGACCTGAATTTGTGTTTGTTGGATCATCGCTGGCGATGAGAGCTGGGTCTCCATCTACAGTCCACCGTTTACAGACAAACATCAGAGCAGAAGACATTCAAAGGAAACGATCTGAACCTTAGCGTGTGCCATCTCATGCCGGCTTTGAACTTTTGAACCAGACCAACAAATTGTTCACTTGTGACACTTCCTGAAAATCAAAATCGTGTTGAATTATCACTCTTTCGACACGCTGGAGGAGGTTTAGAGGAGAAGGGGAAACAGCTGGACTTCCACGGAGGGATCTAAGAATGGCAGCTGTGCTGAAAACCAGCGATGTACGTGGAGACAGTCACTGACTGTGTACAGGCCAAATTTAAATCATGCAAGTCTTTCCTCATGGCTCTACAGTGATACACCTGATATTATAGAAGTTAGACCTGTTAACTGTTCTCCTGCTACAATCACAACACTTCAGCTGCTTGTTCCTATAATATAATCTTTTGTGTTCTGACCGTGAAACAGCATTCGCTCATTGGAGTGGTTGTGGTTTTCCTCAGACACTTCCTTCCTGCGGTGGCTGTACCTCTCCCACAGCTTCTTGTTGCAGACCTTCTGGATCTGAAACACAGATCAGCTGAGAGTCAAGACAGTGATCTCCTCTAACCTCTGACCCCACTACGATCGTACCCAACAGATCTTCGTGTAAGAATAACAATGTCCCATGGAGCTGGGTCAGAACTTCCTGCATCTTAGCACAAAGTCTAATGGCGATCGTGTGTAAGACCTCCTGCATGCTCTGCTGAAGCAGCTCATCTAGACCAAACAAAATAGCACTCGTACGATGAAAGTTATCTCCTGTCATGTGCTACACGTGAGAGAGAGCAGCTTCAGATTCTTCATCTTTGAAGACAGTTTAAACATTAGCCTACAGCTCAGAAAATGACACAGCAGCAGCAAAGACACAGCTCTCCAAGCCTTCACAGCGTGTTACCTTGACCAGGTTGTATCTGTTGAAGACTCCTCCAGCGTGGCCGCCGTCCCGGTGCTCTCTGATCGTGCTCTGCATCTGACCAACACAAACAAAACAACATTAGGACCGCGGCCTGGTATGCTGTTGGCCCTTTGTGCTTAACAGCTAAAACAAATGAACTAAAATAAAGGAGAAAACTAAACGTTCCTCTGAAGACAAACGAAGGATGGAACAAAGCCCCACTGATGAAGGACCAGTGAACCACCTTTATAACCTACGGAACAAATACTATAAACTCAGCAAACGCCCTCTCTGCGTCACTGCCACCTGCTTTAGCTTCTCCACACTTTTACTATACATGTACTTTATTCTGTACACACTACATGTATTACATGTTTGTGTGTCCTGAAGCAAGAATCGCTCCACAGCTGGCTCTTTCAAAGGGATTAAATGAATCAAGAGTTTCAGAGTTAACCTGGAGGTCTCATTATTACTGTTAGCATCAGCACTATGAGTCAGTACCTCCTCCTCCACCGACTGGAACTCCTTGTCGTCGGCTGAGAGGTCGATTAAGATCGTCCCACTGTTGGCTGTGTTCAGCGTCAGATATGGATTCAGACCTGTCACAAACACACAAATGTTTCAGATATGATGGAAAAAAACTTAAAGCAAGCCAACCGCGACACAAACAGTCGACTGAAGTCATCGTGGTTAGCTGTTACACCTGCAGGTATAACATGCGTTTTCTGTTCATTCATCAAAGCTCAGGAAATGATTGGAATGTGTTTCAGTCATTAGGTGAAGGAGACCTAACCACTGGCTCTCGTGAACCTCATCAGTAAGAGGATGAGGCAGGGGGTCCTGTCAATCAAAAGAAGGGGGCCTTAAAGGGGGAGGAGCTAAGAAATGAGGCTCAGATCAGAGAAATAAAGACTATTTACTGTTGCTCTGATATTGTCCAATAATACAAATGTAGAGCTCACAATGAGCAGAATAACTCCAGTTTAAGTGTGTGTGTGTCCTCACTCTGCGGCCCACTGATGAGCCTCTCCACTCCTTTGATGATCTTGTGTCTGTGTCCGTAGGCGTTGATGCCGATCTCCTTCAGCTCGCGATGACCCATCTCCACCAGAACGTCTAGAGTGATCTACACACACACACACACACACACACACACACACACACACACACACAGCCTTTATAAGGACATTCAGTGACATATTTCCTGGGTCCAAAGAAAAATTAACCAGAACCTTAAAACCGAGTCAGAAACCATCTGTAGGTCTTTGCTTTATTCTTTTATTTGCACTGAAACTAAACAACTCTGAAACAGATCATTTATGAAACGTGACAGCTGTCACCCAAACTAACAAAGTCAAGGTCATTACAGCTCCTCCCAGCTGCTGCAGAGCTTTTTTACTTTTCCTTCTTTATGAGCTTTATCAGCATTCATGTGAAACATTAGGTGCTTTGGTTTGCACAGCTGCACCTGAACAAACCCAAAGACTCCTGGAACAACGTTCTTTGGACAGGCGAGACTGAAGTGGACGTGTTTGTCCATTAAGCACAGCAGTACATTATGACTGCATGAAAGGTGGTGATTTTAATGTTACCTGTGCTGGTCAGTGATTTTAATCCCATCTGCAGAGGATGGTAGTCGTTTTTCGCCATCTCCACACCTGGAATGAGTTCCCATTTGTCAGAAAATTGAGCTGCTTCTCCTGTAATTTAACTCCCTTCCACTTTCATGTCCCAATTTTTAACGTAAATCTTTTAAAGTGAAATTCAGCCCAGTGTGCTGAAATGAAGATGGATCTGATAGGAACATGTTAATGCCAATAAGTAGGTCCATTTATGAGCCAAGAAGACAAAGAAAACAAAGCTCTGATTTTTTTTTAAGTTAAGCCAAATTAAAGTTGTTAACAGTCACTCACTGATGTTTAGACCACTATCACTGGATAGCTGTAATCTTCAAGTCTCTCCTTTTTGTGTATTGTGTTGTACACAGTAACAGCAGAAATAATCCTACCTGAATGAAAAATCATCTGTTGTTCATCAGTCCTTTCAATGGATGGAAATGAAGAAATTCACTGAAGAAATTCTTCAGTGAAAGTCGGTGCAGCTAATGCTCTTGTATCTGCTGTCACCGTTTCCTTACACACCGGAAACCTGCCAGTAGTTTGCCGGTGTCGAAGTTCTCACCTGCTCCCTGTCGAAGATCTCCAGAAGATGCTCCAACCCCAGGTTCTTCAAGAACTGACAGATGCTGAGCTCAGCCCCTGAACAACAAACACAATCGGTTCAGAAACCAGACCAAAACAAGACGCCGCTCATCCAGAGGATCTCGGCACGCGATCCACAGGGATACAACTGACTCGGATCAGACTGCAGTCGGAAAAGGAAAAAAGCAACCAAGTGGAACATCGCTTGGCCTGTTACCAAACTGGAGGGTTCACACTGTGTGTCACAGAAACCCAACTGTGCCTCCAGCTAACACTCAAGCAATTATATGTCCTGGTTGTCACAGCTTGACCGGAACGGTGGCGTCTTCTTTGGTGACGCATTTTAATCGCTTGGCTCGCCGTAGTTCAAACCTCATGGAAGATATTTAACTGATAATACAGTTATCCTGGGTTTGATGTAGAACTGAGCGTTTTTGCCGTTAGCAACTTAGCTTTTTGAAACCATATGTCATGCTCACTGTAGTAGCTGAAAAGTTAGCCCCACCCTAAATTACACCTGCATTTTTGTCCTTTTTGACTCTAACAGGATCAAAACTTAAAAAATGAAGATCATGTTTTATTCAGTCATAATAAAATGATAAAGTAGTAAAAAGTAAGCAAGAGAAACCTTTTCTCCCCTGGACTTCATACGAATCAGGAGGCCCTCGTCGGCCTCCTCACTGATGGGGACGACAAGGAGTACAGAGAACTGACCCATATCTTTGTGGACTGGTGCCAGCAGAACTACCTCCAGATCAACACTAGTAAAACCAAGGAGCTGGTGGTAGACTTCCGCAGGCACAAACATCCTCCACTGCAACCACTGAACATCCAAGGTATGGACATTGAGGCTGTGGACAGCTACAGGTACCTTGGTGTTCATCTGAACAATAATCTGGACTGGACTCATAATTCAGACGCCCTCTACAGGAAAGGGCAGAGCAGGCTGTACCTGCTGCGGAGACTCAGGTCTTTTGGAGTGAAGGGCCCACTCCTGAAGACCTTCTATGACTCTGTGGTGGCCTCAGCCATCTTTTACGGTGTGGTCTGCTGGGGCGGCAGCATCTCTGCTGGGGACAGGAAGAGACTGAACAGGCTGATCCGGAGGGCC
>VUQG01022227.1:0-16058 GCA_015106755.1 Etia nguti | reverse complement strand
CCCCTATCTCAGAGGAGAATTTCCATCTCCTTGTCACAGCAGTGCCACATGATCGTTTTAAGAGAATAGTGACGGCAAGAGATTTAAAGGCATAGCTGCCCATCACAGTCTAAACTCTAGTAATGGTGGTACAGGAGGAGGGATGGATGAAGATCTAGATGAAACCAAAACTGAAATGTTAGTTGAGGGCTTGAAGACAGGATGAAACTGGTATATTCATTTATTTATTCATCCTTTTTTTACTTTTGCTGTTTAATGCTATGTCACTATCATTCATAGTGTCATTCACAACCCCCTTTCTAACCGACAGTACATGAAATCTGGTAGTGTGTCCCCTTTGTACTGAATATTTCATAAAGCTTTGACAGTCTTGAGAGGCCAAACGCAGTTATAGGGAAAAGAACAGCAAAGCCTTAAGCTTTAGCCTAATGGGTTTGGCTTAGACAAGGTTTAAACTTGAGATATAGATTAAAACCAACACCACAAACTGACATTTTGTTTCCTATAATGTCAACAGAGTGTGCAGCAGCTCAGTGAAATGCACACAGGACTGTATTTTTTCTATGCTGTAATGAATTATTGCTTAGTCCAGTTTGAATTGCAGCTCATTAAAAAATAAGCCAGTAATAAATGCTATACATCTGCATCAGATGATTGGATTTCTTTCAGAACTCATTACATGATTACTGTATGTCATATAAAAATAGGAAATGTCTGTATAAAAATGTAATGACTTAACATGTTATATCAAAAAGAGTCTTATAATGAGAGAGGTTTATATTATTAGGACTGATCCATTTATCACTTGCAATATTGTTCAATGCAAAAACCTGGTCACTAATTAAAATATTCATTATCCCTTCTAACATGGCTAATAATCAAACACAGATTTTCAAATTTACATTTGCTCATAATTCCATAATTAATAGTTCTTGTGTATACACAAAGCCAATTAGCTATGGGGTTCTGGGATACTAATTTGACAGTGACAGTGCTAACCACTCCACAAACATGCTGGCCTTACTGTACGCAATGTTCTCTTTGTCAAAGAGATCCTGTTGATGTTCAAACACTGCACAGCTCTCCCCATCAATAAACACTTCTGTGCCTCTGACATTTCAGTACACCCAACACTTTTTAGAATTTATGGTGATATTTGTGGTGCTAACATAGTGGCTGGCTGGATTATGTTGACAGGTACTCCCTTATAAATGAATTATACCACATATTTATAATATTCTCTGGAGTTGGCAGCATTTGAAAGAGCCATTACAACTTTGAATACAGTTTCCACAACAAGTTGATATTGGAGACTAGAAATTTTTTTTCTCTCTTACCGATTATTAGAACAGAGGGAAAGTGGCCTAGTTAGGTGGAAAACTCACTGTAGCTGCAATGCCCAACCATTTATCTTCTAATGCTTATCTGGGTCAGCAATCTAAGCATAGATGCCCAGACCTCCCTCCCCCCAAGCTAGTTTAGATACCAAAGGCCTCTTTAATTGCCACCTGCTTCACAAACCACAGGACTACATCCTGTGCCCGCAAAACTCTTGTGGGCCATAGGGTCCATCTGGGCCCAGCCCAACGTCCATAGGGCCCATCTGGGCCTATTGGCTGCTTACAAGGCAATCACTAATGAGCCACTCCTTCAGTCGGGTAACCAGATCCCAAAAACCTACATTTAGAGCAAGAAATACATTTTTGCGGGATAATATGGGATGTTTTAATAATGCTGAGAAGGGATTTGAAGTTTAAATTTAAGCAGATTAAAAGATTAATATCAGACAGATAAACTTTATTTTATTTGAACACAACCTGTGAACATAAATGAACACTTAAAGTTGTGTTTAATGGTCCTTTGTGATATTCTTACACCATTCCCCTTTCTCTTCCAATAACATTTTAAACTGTTTTGTGTTATAATGGAAGCTCTTTTCTCTCCTAATCATCTTCAGGTTTTAGTATAGATGTATCCTACATCTCTTTCTGTGCCATGTTTCCTGTGAGACTCTCACATTGACTTTTGTAAATTAGAGCAAATCAAAATGTGGGAAATGGTCTCAATGGCACAAGTGGGATAGGGGATAAAATGTGGGATGCCACATAAAGTGGGACACCTGGTCACCCTATTCCATGAGTGGAGGCCAAGATATCCCAGATACAGGTGAGGCTTCTTGATGCCTAGTTGCAGTCTTTATAGTGGCATTTAAATCACAGTTAATCTGGTCCCTCATCCAAGAATAATTTGTCTTAGGAGACCGTAACAGGGAAAACAAGATTTTAGTATACATATAGTATATGTACTGTATATGTGTTTATGGGACTGGACACTGTATCAATTAACTATGCAGAGAGATAGAGCTGAAACATTTGTGCAGCAGGTCAGAGATGGAAATGTGTTAACATGTGAAGAGAGTGTGTTGAGAAAATTGAAGGACGTTGAGGTGTTGAAAAATAAAGAAAATGAGAAAGAGGGGAGGACAGATGGAGGACAAATAATGAATCAGGAACCAGTCGCGGCAGATGGCCGCCCCTCCCTGAGCCTGGTTCTGCTGGAGGTTTCTTCCCGTTAAAAGGGAGTTTTTCCTTCCCACTGTCGCCAAAGTGCTTGCTCATAGGGAGTTGTATGTTTGTTGGGTTTTTCTCTGTATGTACTATTGTAGGGTCTACCGTACCCACATGTTCTCATCCCAAAACGTAACATACGACGCCATGTGACAAATCGTCAGCATGTTACGCTTTCGGCCACCCAACTCGTCTGTATGTTACGTGTTCGGAAACATGAGAACCGTTTGGAAACAATCTACACATGTACATTTCTTTTACTTTCTCATCATTAATCACTTTGGAAAACACTATCTAATACGATTAAGAGTGGGGTTAAGGTTAGGGATAAGGTTAAGTTGAGGGTTAGGATTAAGGTTAGGGTTAGGGCTGGAATACATGGCTGGAATGTGTGTTACCGCTGGGAGTGTCATTCCATTGGATTCCATCCGCAATCCGACGCATATCATAGGTACGCAGAAGGTTACCTTTCGCGTTCCTATGGGACGCCTCGGGACGTGACAAATCGTCGGTAGGTTTACCTCGGAATTAGAACGGTCTGACCTTACAATATAAAGCACCTTGAGGCAACTGTTGTTTTGATTTGTTGCTGTATAAATAAAATTGAATTGAATTGAAGTGCAGAGGATTAGTAAGGAAGAAGGGGGCAGCTATGAAGAGTGGAAGGCCAATTGGTCCTTATGACATATTGTACCTGTGGCAATATGGAGATCTCTACAAGAGAGGACAATGGGTTTCTTGACTACATAACTTAACACAAGTCTTGGAAAGTGAGAGAATGTCTGAGGTACAAGAATGTCTGTACAATGATCTTTGAAATAAATCTGGAATTTGGAATTTTTGTCATATTCTATATATTTTACATAATGTTCCTATGTTGTACACAGCTGCTATAAATCCACTTTATATCATTAAACCTGTGGAAATCTTTTTCCTCAGCAAATGAAATCAAGCAAATGTCATCTTCGTGTCATCATGTACAGTGGTGTGAAAAAGTGTTTGCCCCCTTCCTGATTTCCTATTTTTTGTTTTTATTTTTTCACCCTGAAATGTTTCAGATCATTAAAAAAATTTAACTATTAAACAAAAATAACACAACTATTTCACACCGCTGTATGATGAAACATATTCAACTGTGATTTTATACCTCTGCTACTGCAGACAAGTTATAAATATGTGCCTTAGTTTAATAAACCAGATTTTTTAAGTATTTTCTTGCTATGCAAACTTTCACGTTATGTATCACTCTAGCATCTAACTGGCTGCTGTTTAATGCATTTAAGTTCATAATTCAAGGAAAAATACCCTGAATTCTGCTCTGTTATTATAGATACGTATATGCCATAATAAGCCTGATTTCGATGTCACAACCATTTGTATGAATTTCCATGCCACTTGGAAATTACCACTCTGACACCTAATCATTTTTATTTCAAGGTAGCAAGTGCTTGAAATGCATAGCCAGGACCTAGCTATGCATTTCAAGGTGGCAAGTGCTTGAAATGCATAGCCAGGACCTAGCTATGCATTTCAAGGTGGCAAGTGCTTGAAATGCATAGCTAGGTCCTGGCTGTAAAGTTTCAAAAACACCATATTTTCTTTAAGGTCAGGGGTTACGATAGGGCTCGCACATCACACATGTTGATACATGAGCACTAGCATGTTTCATGTTTTTTTAAGCCAATCTCAAAACTAAACATAACATAACTTCTGGCTGTACAGCTGGTGGAGAGCAGTTGATCCAAAAAATGAAAGGCCCCTTCTTCTCTTGGTTATTCCCACAGCCATTACTGATGATCAGTTATGTGCAGGCCCTACGTGAGCATTTGTCACATTATTTATATAGATATATAGATCTGTCATATTTGTGAAATGCACATTTTCAGTAGGTTTCCTAGGTGATATCTCTAATCTCAAGTCTGCCACCTCCAGCTCGACTTCCTGTCTTTTTGTCGGTCACCCTGTCCAGACCATACATCATAGCGTGTCTCACCACCATCCTGAAAATCTGCCCTTTCATTCTGTCACAAATCACCACTGATGCTCCTCTCCACCCACTCTACCCTGCCTTCACCTTGCTTGTGCATGGTTGAACCAAGGTATGTAAAGTCACCTACCTTCACTTTCTCTGCTCCTTGCATCTTCACTTCTGTCTTGTTTCTACTGACTTTCACTCCACTTCTCTCCAGAGGTTACCTCTCTCTTCCACCTGCTCTCTGTTCTCACTACAGATCACAATGTCTGCAAATACCATAGTCTACGGATCCTGGAAATCAGTGCCAGTACACTTCTTCTCCATTCCTCAGGCAGCCTCTTAATCTCCAAAATTGCCTTAAATAATCTACTCAAAACCTGATGTCCTCCTTTCTCGACATATCCATATCTCCACAGGTGTTTCATCTGGACCAACCACCTATCCACTGTGACTGGAGTCACAGTGGCTGAGGCCACTCCATTAAAGAAGATTAATGCTGTGTGCAAAATACCCTCACCTTTTGATAACCTCCTCTTCTTAGCAGATATGGTTAATTGCTGTGATCCTCTCCAAAATCACCAAACAGCAGCAGTGTATGTTACACTTTCCCTTATATACATTGCTCTACAATTTCACAACTATAAAATTTTTTATAATGCACACATATAGTGTGTTTATAATTAAGCTTAACCACAGTATGTGACAGGTCGAATCAACAAGACTCACCGGATCTCAGGGTTAATGCGTTTCTTCAACATAACAGCAGCTTTCCAAACCCAGGGAGTAGCATGCATCTACACACAAGAAAAGAGCACTGACTTTCTTAATTACATCTAATAAATTATTTCTGAAATAGTGACAACATCAATCGGGAGCTAACAGCGAATGCCATGAGAATGTCATGTGACTGAATGAACTTGTGAGTAACATAAATGTAAAAGCAACCTGTGTCTAAATGACAGAATGACATAACTGTATTATACATACCTTCTAATCTAAAGCTGACTCTTCTTAGTGGACCTGTGGTCTCCTCCTCTAATCTCTAAGGTGCTGATGTGCATCATTGATGTGAATATGAAAAAGCACACGAGTGACTGTTTAGCCAAGATGAACAAATTTTCCTGACAACACAAAGTTATGGCATGCAGGCAAACAGAGTGTAACAAAACAGAGGGGGAAAATGTATTGCCTTAAGGCCACTTAGCAAGAATGTAGGGGCAGAGACGTTCTGACCTCCATGCCTTCCTCTTTTTTTTTTTCCTACTACCTAGGCAGAAGAATTTGTCACAGATGGAGCAATTTAAGTTTTTTCATCTGAAAGGTTGAAACTGAACCAATTATTTATTCCACAGAATAAAAATACATGTTTCGGAGGGATTTAAGTCCACATACAACAAAAAGAAGCCGATTCATTTCTCTGTAGAAAACCTGAAACTTCTAACAATATGTATATCAACTCAGAATTCCACTTATACCATCCATTTATTGAATATTTCCCAGAAAAAGAGTAGCTTACTATCTCACACATGTAAAAATTATCTGTAAAAATATAAGAAGGAGGCTGCGGGGGCTGAGGGTAGCTGATCATCCATCATTTGACTGCTTGGGGTTTGTCATTACAGCAAGCTGTTCATTGTTTTGACTTGCACCTGCTCGGTGATGTGTCTGCATGGTGATTTTTGTCTTTACTTGTTTCTGCTCTGGGCTTTTCCTTTCACCATACTGTGCTGTTAATAAAAAGTGATAAAATAACAGTGAAAAGTCAGCGAGGGACTGAATGGTGTTAGATACCACATGAAAAGCTTAAAAGCTTAGACACTGACATGGCATACAAAATGTTATTGGGCTGCAGTTTATGTACCCTGCCACTATATCAAGTCATGTTGAGCCCTGCCACCTGTAGGGGCGCTCACTTTGGAAACACGAGGGCAGGTACAAACAACTTCTATTATTGTTTGGATTGTAAAACACTTGCATTCCAGTCCTTTGATTTATTTATTTGTTTTTTGTAAGTAAAAATAATACAAATGGAGGATCAACAGAAGTACCTCAATCAAGAGGCTTACTGAAGCCAGCCATTTTTGGAGGATGATGATACTACTATCATGTAGTCCTCTCCTCCTTGGAATATTTGTTAGGGTAAGGCTAGGTTCACATTAAGTGATAGACTACTCTTGCTTAAATTTTACTTTGCCTTTAAATAACATATGAGAAAGCTGACAATCCAAAACAAAACGGAAAAAACAAACAGACAGTATTTTGATGTTTAGACAATATTGTTTACCTGCTCAGTTTATTTCTGAGCTGCACACCACTAAAATATTGCTTTTTATAATTAATGGCTGGAAAGAGCTTATAATAACGATAACAATAATTCTTCCATTAGACTGAGCCCAAATGAAGCACAAGACAAATGACTGTAATAACTTGCAATAATAACTTGGTTATGATATATTATATGCAGTACAGTAAATATTAATATGTTAATGATTCACTAATGATTGCACAGTTGACTGGCAAAGATTATTCACTGCTACAGTTTTGTTATTTTACAGTACAACCACATCAGCCATCTTTGCTCCTAGTGACAAATCATTTGTGGCTTTGCTGTCATGCAGTAATGACCTGAATAACCTGCTTCCATGTAATGTGACCTGGTCCATGGAACTGTGAACCAGCCACCGTGAAGCTTATTTGAAACTGGATGTTCCAATGTTCAGAAAACAAAAATGACGGGAAAATTGAGCTGTGCTTTGGCAGTGCCTGCACCCATTAAGTCATCGACCTACTGGGTTTCTGTGTGTTGTCATTATCAAATGATAGACCTTGTTTCATCAAACTTTCTTCACTGCTTTGTTATTTTTAGTCAAAGCTTTATATAGAATAGAAAGGAATAATCAGAGCATTATATTTTAACAAAGAAATCAAATTGTTTTAAATATGACAGGGAATAATCTTAAAAATCAATCTTTTAAATGACATGTTTTTCAATTAGTACTTTGTAAAACAATATGAAGTACACAGCCAGCATTAGATTAGACTGATACCCAATATCGTCTGGAAACTGTTAGAGTTCAGTAGGCCTGATCAAGTACATGTTAATAAGATCAAATGTGAACTAATACGAATTACTAAATAGTATTTTAAATGAAATGCAGCCAAAAAAAACAAAACAAATGAAAGAATGCCAGAAAGTGAGATAACGCATGACTCAGAACCTGAGAATGAAAAATGAGGCAGGGTTAATGAACAAAAGAAGCAAAACAGAAGCTGAAGTGGTTACCATGGAGCTAATGATAGGATTTGAAAAGTATTAAACACCACAGCAACCTCTGTTCCTGTTACCTCATCAGGATGAAAGGCAGGAGGTCCCTGCACAAGCACCTTGTGTATGCTGCCTGTAATAGGAAACCAGCTGCAGTGCAAGCATTAAAAGGGGACCTGTTATGTTCATTTCCAGCATCATAGTTCAAAATAATCCTTATTTACCTTCTATATGGCACAGCCCCACAGATCACCCACTGTGGTCTGTGGGGCTGAATCTGAAACACGATGTTTTAGCTTCTCTCTCTTTAAAGCCATATTCCATTTATTCTTCTGTCTGCCCATCATAAACATCCACCACTGTAAATATATCAGAATAAGTCCACTTTAAGGTTCTGTATGAAGCTCGTTCATTTTCACCACGCATCCCAACTTCAATATTTTTACTTCTTGCATTACCAGATTTACAGTGTATATGTATATACAACCTCAGGTCCAGAAAAGGTGGGAGACTCATTTTTATATCCTTTCCTGAATTTAGGAGAAATAAATTGGATGCTAAATTGCAACTCAGTGGCTTGCTAGCTCTTGCTGCACTTGGCGTGGCTTTGCGCGCATGCGTGGTTACCAATGTGTCAGAAAAGGTCAGTTGTCAGACTGGATGCCGTCCATTGTAAATCAAGTGATAAATTTCTTAGTGAGCATGGATGACAGGCTGACATCTAATTTTTTCATGCCATGCGATCTACCCTAGCTACCTTTGCGATTGACCGGTAGATCGCAATCGACGTATTGGGCACCCCTGATGTAGAGCTTATATGTTAATAACAGAATTTTAAAGTGGATTCTGAATTTCACTGGAAGACAGTGAAAGGATGCAAGGATAGATGTAATATATGACCACTGGCTAGTTTTGGTTAACAGCCTTGGTGCTGAATTCTGAACTAATTAGAGACAAGCTAAGGAGGACTGAGAGACGCACATGAAAAGTGAATTGCAGTAATAAAGGTGGGAGAAAATTAAAGTGTGTACTAAAAGTTCAAAATGGTTGACTGACAGAAAAGGCTTGAATTTCGCAATATTTCTCAGATGAAGGAAACAAGACTGGGTAACGTTTGAGATATGAGTTTCAAAATTTAGATGCTGATCAAAAGTGATACCAAGGTTTTTAGCAGATGATTTGATGTTATTGGTGAGGCGGCCGATGTACTGACTAACGTCTTTAAAGAAACTGTCTGGGCCGAGCAGTTTTACCAGTTTTACCAGAATTGAGATGGAGGAAATCCAATTAGTAATGACAGAGAAACATTTATTGAGGAAGGAAAGGCTGCAGATAAGTCGAGCATGACAAAAATGGAACGTTATCCTTTTTTTTTCTTTTAGTCAACCTTAACCGAGCGCATATGGATATCATTAGTAATTTTTGAATAAAGTTGTTTTAGTGCTGTGGTTCTGTCTGTAACCGAATTGGAATTTATTAAAGATTTTGTTTCCTTCAACAATCTGAAGGCACTTTTGAGCAGCAACCTTCTTAAGGATTTTGGAAATGGGCCTATAGCTATTTAAAACGGTGGGATCTAAGGAGGGTTTTTTTGGAAAGCATTTGTAAGACTATATCCAAATGATCAATTGAAGAAATTGGTTTGACATCGAACAACAGAACTGGGTGAGAGACTTGGAGTGGTTGAAGAGGTAGAGACTTGAGGTGTGACCTGATACTGCTGATCTTGCCAGTGAAGAAATCTAAAGATTTTTCACAATCATTAAAAGACATGGGAGTGATAACAGATTGAGGAGGATTAAGAAGTTTGCTGATGGTGTCAAATAAAAACTTTGGATCATGACTGTTTTTGTTAATCAGTCTAGCAAAATAAGATGTCCTCGGAGCTTTTATAAGTTGGTTGAGTGTGACTAATAACTTCTTCCCATGGAGATTAGTCTTTTTCCATCTATGTTCAGATTTTCTGCACTGTGGCAGATATGATCACTGATCCAGGGGAAATACTGGTAACTGGGGCTAATCTGATTTTTAACAGTGGAAAAATGATCCAGAATTGATGAGTATTAGACAGATTAGACAGACAATAGATCAGACATGTATAAAGAGTTAATAGATATGCTGACAGTAAAAACTAAATCCAGTGTGTGTCTATCGTTTTGTGAAGGGCCGGTAACATGTTCCACTAAATTAAATGCCTTTGCAATGTTAAAAAATTCTGTGGCAGTGCAGTTAGAGGGATCATTAATATGTAAGTTAAAGTCACCCACCATGATGATTTTATCAAAATTAACAATAACAGAAATTATTGCAGGATTTGAGAGGTCGATAGATTAAAATAAAGTAAACTGGAAATTTACACTGAACTGTGAAAGATAGTAATTCAAAATAGTTACAAGAACCAGGATCAAATGGGACACAATTTAGATAATCCTTATAAATCACTGCTATTCCCCCAACCCATGAATTCAGGAATTGAAAACTTGGTAGGCAAAGTTCTATGACAACAGTCTCAGTGACAAAGAAAATGTCTAATTTTTGAGAGGTGACAAAATTGTTAAGTATGAATGATTTATTAGATGAGGATCTACTGATAAAAAGGGCAATAACGGCAGAAAAGACACGCTTAAGAGGAAGGGATTTACATCACACAGTAACTCAATTACTGAGTCTGCCTGTCCAAATATGGACAATACAAGATTTTTTCCGTTTATACCTCATAATCACTAAAATTGGAAAAGATGAGATGGCCGACATTAAAACTGAGAAAACAGGTGAAGTAGTGGTATACCAGTGGTTATGCAGGTGGAATGCTTTCAAGTACTGTTAAGAAAATATCAGTACCAGTAACGGCAGCACAAATAACACGATTTTCCCAGTGTCATGCTGTAGGGGTCCTACATGAGTGAAGGGTTAATTCGGTGTTTGTGGACGAAATACCTTGACCCCCGTGGTTTGAATGAAGGTGATCTTGTTTAAAAAGTTCAGGGCGGTTGAGGAGTGATGTGAAATTGTTGTCCATTGTTTTTTATTCCTGCAGTAGCCCTTGAGCCAAATCTGCAGCTGAAGCAAACGGCTGAACTTTACACCACTAAAACAGGGGAGCAGCAGCGGACCTGAGATCCTGCACCTCATGGACAGCCTGCTGGACACAGGAAAGCAATGCATTAAGTCTTGTTTGAGGTTATCTGACTGACAATGTTTTAAGTCATTAGTGCCGACTTGTACAACTATTGCCAGGGGGCAGCAGGAGCACCAGTGGCTGCAGCAGCAGCAGTAGAAGTACCTGGCAAAGAAGAACACAGATGCCCGGCTTCTGGAGGAGGGAGACGGCTTGGCATCAGCGCTGGAGCCCGGCAGCTTCGAGGAGTGTTGGAGTGGTTGTGAGGAAGCCCATGGAGGGGCACAGCTGCTGCGGCTAATCCGGTGCCGACTGGCCTATCACAAGAAGGGGCAGGTTGAGGAGTGAAACTGAAACAGCATCCCTGTTGGGCAGCCATCCCATCTTCAGTGCCCAAACAGTCCAGTCCAGTCCAGTCCTCTCAGATAGCCACAGAGGCAGAAGTGTCATCCTGCTCTGGAGTTAATGGCCCATTAGAACTTAAGTCTTAAGTGCTCACTCAGGACAGCATGGTGCATCCATATTTTCCAGTGGGTAAAACATAGACAGCCATGACTTGAGGGCAGCAAAAAGCTGACAGGCAGGTTAAAAACAAACCTAGTCAGGCTAGCCTTGGTAGCAGACAAACCAAGTCAGGAGGCTTCAGGGTCTGTTGGTCAGCTATCCCAAGAGAAATCTCAGGAGCATGCATATTTACAAAGTCTCTGCTGTGCTTTAGTAACAGGACCACTAAGGTGAACTAGTGATATCGCAATGTTAATATTTACATGTGTGTTTGTTTTTATAAACTTTCACTTACATCACTAAAGACTTTTTGTCAGCTACTGTAGTGTGGACATAAAAAAAGTACTTCCTTCAAAGTTACAATTAAAGCTACAGTGTAAGGATCTTGGAAAGAAAAGCATCTGGACCTCTTTAGGTTTCCTTGAATACGTTTCACCTCTCATCTGAGAAGCTTCTTCAGTTCTAAGGGCAATTGGTGAAGAGTCCCAGATTTGAAGCCCTTAACCACCTCGAATTTTCTAAATGCTTGATTCCACTTTTATAAAAGAAATGAGCAGAAAACACGGTGGTCTTCTTATATTCATTACAGCATATCAGATGAAATAAGGATCCATACAGTAAGGCATTGTCTGTGCAATCAAATACATATTTAAATGTCTACATTATAAGCGTAATACCTATGTGCAATGATTTCCATTTTTTTCTCATTTTTGTTTTCAGGAGCACATTTCTGTATTTGATTTTCATTTTGGAATTTTCTGCATCACTTTCTCCTTTTTCCTTATTCAGTTGTATTTTACAATGTTCTTCTTATATTTAATTGTTATGTTTTCTTCAATTGCATCATGTTAATCTTTAAAAGTCCTGCTTTTAAACTCTTCACTACTCATTGGAATTGCTTTTTGACTGATTGTATCAACTTTAGAACTTCTAATTCCTTTTGTTTTTTCTTAATGTGAGGTAAGCACTTCTGCTGTGATGGTGCATCTAATCACACATCTACTTCCAGAGATAGACTACTACTGCTGTCTGCAGATTAGCAGATAGTGCTGACAGTTGCACAGTGTGGGGCTGGCTTACTAATACTTAAATATGCATTTGGATCCATATGCAGCAGGTATCTCCTCAATCTACTGAAACCCCCCACTGTACAAGGACGACTGATGTTTTAATAAAAGGGCACAGGGGGTTGTCCCAGCATGTGGTGTTATCAATAGGATGCACATTACAATTACAGTCCTGCATTAATATGCAGGAAAGCACTGGCACCCATACTGGGGAGGCAATTCCACTGCACTTGGAGCTTTTATGGATTACTTCTCTATGAGAATAATATCCAATTCCTGCACTGATAGTCGACATCTGTGGTGCAGTGTCAGGTATGAGTATGTTGCTTTTCTAATTCATTGTTTGTATTGTCCTAACACACTGGCTATACAGTCCACTTCAAGAGTTGTGTTTAATGTGATTTTGGATGTTTTGTTTTAGTTTGTGTGGTTTTGATAAAATTTTATTGTCAAAAAGCATATGAAGTGGGTGATGTAATGTAGCATTCTCAGTGGGAGAAACAGTTCGTCACTGGTCCAAGTGACTTCTTTAGTGTTATCTGACTGCAGGTTTCCCTAAACATAGCAGCAATTTACCAGATTAGCAGCACTGACTAACAATGGCCTTTGAGTTTCATGATCATTAATGTGGAATCGTCATGGCCACTGATCAATGGCCAGATAAGCAGAATCAACTTTCTGGGATTTTCTTACCTGGATGATTGAACATGCATCAAGATGTAAGAGCCTATTATGTGCATTTTCTTTGATTACAGACCCCAGGATAAACAGATGTTATCAAGATGATAAAACAAAGAAATCTCAGTAAACAACTGTCATACTATGGTTCTTGGATATTTAATCTTAAAACAGAAAGGAATTCAGCTTGTGGCTGTAAAATGAAAATTGGTAGTAATTAAAAGTCATGAATCTGATGGCTGAGGAAATAGCTGGCAAGAGCAAACAAATGACGCCCAGGGAAAACAAACTGTGGTGGAGTTTGTTCACTCACGGTGTGTTTCATTTACCTCTATACTGCATTAGCAAGTCTGTGGCACTATGGGTGCAGTCCATAGCTGGTTTGATTTACAGAGTACATATTCGACTTTATATTGTGGAGTATAGACCTATGTTTGCATGTTAATATTTATTACAGGACTAAAGGGGTATCCACACAGGAAGAGAGTCACAGCTGTGGCATCGGTGTAGAGAACAGAAAGATGGAATGCTAATAAATTTGTAGTCTGGACTCTACAAAAGCATCAGTGGCGTGGAGTAGGTGAATCCTGAATTAAACTACCCTCATATATGAGGTGAGGTGTTTAGAGCAGTAACCAGTGGGATGGAATTTGATCGACAATTAAAATCAGTTTTACGAACCAACCCACATTTGTGTATGGTACAGCACACTTTTGACTTTGCTATTAAAAATTCATCGTTGGCTGCAGGGGGTGTCACTGAAAACACAATGGAAGAAAGTGGATCTAAGACAACAAGGGTGTAAGTAGAGGATCCATTGACTCAAGCTCAGTGGGAGTTCATGTCTCAGGGTTAAAGAAGCTTTTCCCACTGAGACGGAAAATCAAGCTGAACACAGAGGGCTGGCAGAACATATTAAAGCTGTAAGGGCATTACTGTACAGCAGCACTACAGCCAATAAACAGCAAGCTGCTGCTCTGAGTGAGTCAGGCAACGTGTATGAAGCACTCTGAGGCTTTGCTTTTGACTTAATGTTGATTAAGTCAGGCTCTGAGCCAGTTCAGAACCCCAGCTCTATCCTGCAAAGCCCCCCAGCTGTCACATAGTCAGGTGAAGGCGCCACGTCTAGGACAACGGGGATATTAAACACGCTGCACACAGAGAGAAGTTCTGCTTCCCTTTGGCAAGATCTCTGACAGACACACGAACACTTAGAAGACACTAAGGAAGACAAATAGAGCTGCCACACAGCACATAGCTTTGTGACAGTTGGATAATTTTTCCCACAAATCTATTGTGAGATAAATGCTGTTACTGACACTGATGTGAGTTCCAATAAGAAGACACTTGAGCTGTATGAGTTCACAGAGAATCTTTGGCTGCTTGCTAGAAAGCTAGATGATGGCTCTCATCATGATGAGGCAGCTCATCCTGACACTTCCCTCCTTTGTGACTAGTTGAACGTCACCTCTGAGATCACACCAATCAAGAGGGCATTACAGAGATTCCACATAATTACCACATGAAACCATTCCTCTTCTTGCTGAAACACGGCGTCAATCTTTTTAAACCAAACCCTTTCCTTAGTAATTTTTATTTAAATATTTAAATAAGAACATTTTTATAGTACTTACTACTTTCTCTTTCACTGCCTCCACACAGAAAGAGAGTAGTAAATGGCTCGCTAGAAGTAATGCTATTAGAGAACAACAGTCTGAACTCTTAGAGCAAAGTGCAAAGTTTTTGCATTCTAAGTGGTAAACAAGGAGCTGTATTATTCTTTCTTAATACTTTTTAAACTTGATCAATATGCAGTATTGTGAGTTTAAAGTTTTTTCATAATCAAAGTACCTTTTTTTTCATATTATATAATATAACTGAATTTACCCATGCTTTGGTTGTAAACCCAAATTTTTACAATCATTTTCTGAAATCAGTGATTTAAAGAAGAAACAAAGATAGAAATGGAAAAAAGATGCACTCTAAGAATGTATATAATAGTCCAAACTACAAGCAGTGGTAAAATTCAGTTTCCATGACATTGCATTTAAGTGTAAGTAATAAGAACCCATTCTATGGTGAAGAATTCACAGGGGACATTTTCTGATATCATACATCCTGAATATGTTCAGAAAAGTATTTTTGTGTTATTAAATTCTAGAATGTGTGACATTTTATAATGACATAATATCAGTCTTGGTCATTCCTAAGAGGTCGGTAACAAACTCTCCTGTGTAACATGTGTAACATGTAAAATTACTGTCCTACATTTTCATTACCCTCTGGCAATAAAACAGAATTCATTTTAATAGGTACCAAATCAAAACTCACTACAGTTCCAACCAGTCTTACATTATCCATTGATAACTCTGATGTCACACCCTCCCCTCAGGTTAAGAGTCTTGGTGTCATCCTCGATAGCAGTCTGTCCTTCACAGCACATATAAATAATATCACTCGGTCTTCCTACTTTCATCTCCGTAATATTAACCGCCTTCGTCCTTCACTCACTCCACACAGTACCGCCATACTTGTCAACGCTCTTGTCACATCTCGTTTAGATTACTGAAATTCTCTTCTCTATGGTCTACCTCATAAATCCCTCCATAAATTGCAGTTAGTTCAAAATACAGCTGCTCGTATTATTTCCAGAGCTAGATCCACTGAACACATAACACCTGTTCTTAAACAGCTCCATTGGCTTCCAATTCACCTCCGTGTCAATTTCAAGATCCTGCTTCTCACTTTCAAAGCGCTTCATAACCTTGCTCCTCCATATCTATCCGATCTTCTCCATACATACTCACCCCTTCGTACACTCCGCTCTTCTTCAGCTTCCCTTCTGTCTGTTCCACCTGCTCGCCTGACTACCATTGGACTCAGA
>VUQG01022225.1:0-16435 GCA_015106755.1 Etia nguti | reverse complement strand
TGCGCACACCAAGGGGCTGCGACACCTTTATACAGCCATATTTCGCATATGACTAAGAAAGGCGGAAGAGGAAGTAGTTCCTTCCAAGTTAGACGATCCGAATGATATAGTTTCTTTCCACTGTGTTCCTGTTAATGATAAACTACAAATTTACCCCCAAATTACTAAAATATCGATATTTTAATATTGGAATCGATTCTAGAACATAAATAACTGGTATCGGAGGAATCGATATTTCAATATAGATCCGCACACCACTATATTTAAGGGTTAGCACAGCAACAGCGCCTGAAATTTAAATAATGGCCATAGTTTCATTTTTTACATGAAACACTTTGATTTTAACTAACTGAAGCTTTTCAGTTTGGTTTAATTCATAGTTTCCAGTCATTCATTAATGTGACAGCTTTATAAGGTAAATTTATACCTGCTTGACAAGACATACATGATGATAAATCAGTGGCGAGTACTCACATGTGAAATATAAGTTACTGTCCTTCTAGTAAATGGGGGGTAAAAGGAACACTTTCCACTTTCATTATACAGGCAGGGGGCTAAGCCATCAGACGTTAGAGAGGAGTGTTGAAAGAAAGAATGAAATGGACTGAGTGGAGAGATAAGTGCAGAGAGATAGAGGTTAACCTTTTTAAATCTTCTCTTGCTCATTTCATGGTCTCAGCTCTCCGAATCTGCCTCAGCCTTAAAATAAGGTTTCAGTTCTTGCTGATTTTCTTTTTTTCTGTCTTTTCCGAAAGCATTCTAAGAAAAAAGTAGACAGAGATTTGACCTTTACATTTTCAAAATGTTTATTAGTGAAAACAAAATAGATGAGTTTTCTGCAGCATCTGCAAAGCTACAGCACACTAAAAACATTCCTGCAGTCTCACTGTAAGCTTCACTTATTATTTTAGTAAATTATTATTGTTCATAATGATTTTTCATTCATTGTTCATACTTTTATTAATATCCAGTGATTTGGACCCAACAGTGAAAGCTGTCACCCTTAAATCTACAGAAAGTTTATGTATAAAAACTTTGCACATATGAAGAGAGCTGTAGGAAATTTTTTAAATTCTGCCCTAGACAGAAATTAGAACATTTCCTCGTTGTGTGTGTCTGCGTGTGTGCAAGTG
This sequence comes from Etia nguti, assembly GCA_015106755.1. Classification (NCBI taxonomy): domain Eukaryota; kingdom Metazoa; phylum Chordata; class Actinopteri; order Cichliformes; family Cichlidae; genus Etia; species Etia nguti. The sequence goes on along the minus strand of VUQG01022225.1, from coordinate 15,302 downwards.
TTTAGTGGATGCCTTTTTGACAGCTTGAACAGCTTCTGGCCTTTTGGCTGACCACTGCAATCTGACCTCAGTGGCAGTTAATCAAAGCAGCATTGCATGCTACAATTCATCATACTAACACACACAAATTATCTGGATTACATCTGCAGTGACATGTTTGCAACAGCCTACACACATCAAAAACGAAAAAAAAAAACAGACTGACTGTGCCTTTGGGTGTGCCTAACAGCAAAGCCCAGCCCCAGTGTACTAGGAGATTTATTAGAGGTTCCAAAACTACAGTATGCGTGGGTTACAGATATACATGAGTCAGCATATCTGTGTGTGTGTGTGTGTGTGTGGTTGTCTTATTTATTTAATGGCTCAGTGACACAAGAGTGAAAATAGGATGGCAACCTCCTTGCGAGTAGGAAAGATCAGTGGTTTTCTGGTGACTGCATTGAATTTTTTGCTGTTGTTGTCAGAGCAACTGCAAGTAGTTGTGACACCCAACTGGTCAGCCAGAGGCTGAGTATACAACATCCTCAACCTCTGGGCATCCAACTTCAATTGCAAGGCACTTGCAACATGTCTCCAAACACTGATGGTTCAAATAGGACTGACTGCAATCACTCTCACACAAACAAGGTTTGCAAATAATAGCCATATAATGTATAAACACAGACAGATTGCCAACACATTGCAATTAATCAGGAAATTGTATGACTATTTGTAGAATAGTCATACAATTTGTAATTTGTAGAATTTCTGTTTAAAATATATGAGGTTCTAGCTGGACTCTGAATGTAATTATTATGTATTATTTAATAATGACAGTAATTAATGTGTGTTTTTGCAAATCTGCAGTTTCACAGATTTATCACAGTTAATCACCGTATTGTCACAAACAGATTGTATGTAATTGCCAACTCGACCCCATTCAGCTGCAAACTGACTCCATCTTATTGCTGTTTCTTCGCCGTCTTGATGCATCAAAGTTGCTTTGAAAGTGGCAGCTGACTGCAAGTGACAGTCACAGACCTGGTCCCCATCTTTGAAGCAATCATTTCAAAGGCAGCAAGATCACAAGTTCATTGCATATGGTCACAGTAATTTTTTTGTGTGTGTGTGCTGTGGTCTCCAACTAGTTGTTGCAGTAGGCAATTTATTTAGTATGCATATATAGGTTGGAATTTAAAACTTTGAGAGGTGAAACGATAGAAGCAGGATGCACACTAGAGCACGGTCATATGGGTTCTGTGCAAGAATTTTACTATATTTTTTAAATTAACAATAAATCAATTTGAAACCTATTTTACTAACAGGTAAATCCATACCCTGCTTTAGCTTACTCCTTTGTACCATAAGGCTTCACTGGTGAAAAAAATATATATACATCAATGAACCACACTGTTGCACAGGTTATACAGCTATACAGACTAATAGAGAATATCACTTGTTACAGTCTCTGGAGAGACTTTCCTGCAAGGGCCAGGTTTATGGTCCCTCAGAAGTAGTTCCTAAGATGTGCTGCAGACATCAAAAATCAAACGTGTTTATAGTTGTTTCAAAGAGCCACACAGGAAGGCAGCCACAGAGGAAAAAGAGACGATAAGTTGTTAAAAACAGGGATAACTGCACACATTTTCAGTAATTTCTTTAGGGAGTCACTGATAGTTTCACTTTGGGTTATACACATGAAAAGTGTAGTTGAGGAACTATTGCAAGAAAGATGTAGAAAGAGGACTACAATTTCTTACAACTACCTTAACTCTGTAGAGCCAGCCAATCACAGCATGGAGTCAGTGCAAATGCCAGATCGTATGTCTTTAAAAAAAAATGCTAACACTCTTCAGCAGCACCATAACATTGTAGATCTGTATCTGCAACTGTTACACATTATTTTATCTCAAATTATTTTTATCTGAGATTGTGGTTTAAAAATATGATATGCGTGACTTTTTTGTACACACTTTGTTTAATTCCTTGATGTAACAGATTCAGACCTCCTTGGGGAGAATAACCTTTGAAAATGGTCAAGTTTTTAGATGCACATTATGCTGTCACAGACAATAGTTGAACACTACTTAATATGTTCAGATTATTAAAAGAGATCAAAAGTAGTGATAGTTATAAGTCATATTTGAATAATATTACAGGGCACAATGCAGAACCTTGCAGACTATGCAGCATTATGGAAGACACTAACAAGGTGATTCATTTTATACTGAAAACAGTCTTGTAGTCTATTTATCAACCTGGCATTTGACCTTTATTATATCTTACTGTAAAAACAAGTAAAATAGATATTTTGTAATAGTAATTCTGCACCACATTGACCTAACTGGAAAAGGTGTGACTAAAAATATAAAGTGTATCACCACAAATGAATCTTTGGCAATTAAGATTAAGAGCAAGCATGAAAGTCACTGAAAGTCACTGGCACTGAGATAAAAACAAGCAGGAATCATGATAGAGGTGTTTGTATACATGTTAATCCTTTCTTCTTCATGGTGTGGTTCGCTGATATTTTACTAATAGTTTTGGGACAACAGCAATGGCCTTGGACAGGCGAATAATCTAAACTGGTCTTTGGATACTCCAACTGGGACGGCATGTGAATCATAGTGTTGTTATGAATTTTGGACAGGTGTTTGTTAGTTTGCTTGTCTGTGGAAAGATTTAGTCAAAATGATAGAATCACAACCACGAAGTAACAAACTTCAAAGAGAAGCAACTGACATCAAAGTGAAAAGATTAAAGGCAGGTGTGCTCTCTACGATTGCTCATCTATTGAGTGCGCACTGATATGTCTTTGGACAGCTTTAGCCACTGTGTCGCTTGAAGGCAAAATCTCACCTGCAGCATTGAAAAGCATCATGAGCAATGCAACTTTATGAATTCGTTCAGTCAAATGTATTTCTTCCATTCGTGGATTTTGGATTTCATTTTCATTCGTTTGTTGTTGTGTTTTATTATTGTCATTAGATTGTTTTATTATTGTTGTCAGGGGATAACCTAAGCCCAAGCATTTGGTAACAGTGGGAAGGAAGAGCTCCCTTTTAACAGGAAGAGACCTCTGGTAGAATCAAGCTTAGGGAAGGCCACGGATCTATTGTGATAAACTGCCTAACCTTTTTGGACTGGACCTGAATGTGAGCAGACCATGTCAGGTCTGGGGAGATCTGGACACCGAGGTCCTTGAGGGACCACACCCTCTCCACTGGAGCTCCGTTGATGGTAATGGGTTTGTAGTCTTTGTTCAACAAATTATAGAGGTAAAACTACAAATTTGAAAGTGGTAAATTTGTTATAACATAGTAGAGAGGCTCCTTTGCTGTCCACATTTAAAACACATCTTAAAACCCATGTTTATTCTTTAGCTTTCGGCCTGAGCGAGACTCAGTTTTACTTTTAGTTTTTGTCTTAGTTTTTTTTTTAAAATAATTTGACTTTTTTGTTTTATTTGGTTTCTATTTATATTTTATGTATTTTTATTATTTAGTTCCAATGTATAGCACTTTGTGTCAGCTGTGGTTGTTTTAAAGTGCTTTATAAATAAAGATGGTGATGATAATGATGATGATAGTTGGGAACTTAAGAACTTAGAAAAACACTAATTTTCAAGGGGAGTTGGGGGGGCATATTATTGTATTTTTTAAATGTTGCTGCAATTTAAAATGTAGAGAGAGTGTAAAAAATGAATAAACCCTTGTAGAGTTAATTTGTATTTTGCAGTGTGGGAAGTCACTTAATGATTCAACTCATGCACCTTGATTTGAAAATAAAGACACCAATAAAAAAAAAGTTTATCATTAAAGTGAAATTGTATTGGAACAAGCTGGGAGCTCATAGTGGCAATCACTGAAGCAGAGAGATGATCATGGGTTCCAATGCAATTTCCTGTGTACCACACAGTTCTAAGAAATGATGCTGAGCAGCAACAAAGTACACAGGAAAATGTTATGTCTCCAAGGCGGGTTACTAACATAACTTTACTCTCAAGAAAATTATTGATTTAAACTTATGTAAAAAGATACATAATGTACTTACATATAAAATGTGGCCCTTGTATTCAATACAGGTATTAAAATCAATTCATTAAATAAAATAACATAACTAACAATGTCAACTGCCACTGCAATTCCAATATATCTTTAGCAAAGGACACATCTAAAAGTTACGTTAGAATATTAACCATTCTACAGTGTCAGCAATAAGGAGTGATTATCACAATTGTCACAATTAATGAAATGAGCGAGGAAAAAAAGAAAATAAATATACTTAACAGAAATCATGCAAAATTTCAGGCCCCTATTATCAGTAGGTTGAACAAAAATTTGAAGGTAAAGATAGAGAAAAAATGTTATCTAACTTTAGTGTAATGTTTGCCAGGAATAACACCATGTACCCAATCTGAATTAATTTTATTAGGAAGAACAGGTTGCTGTTAATATTATATCCAAATGTTGTTTTAGTGTTCTCTCTTTTTTTCCAAATATGAACTTTTGAAATACTTAGCCAAAGATTATTTTGGAGAGCAAGATGTTTTAATTTAGTTTATGCACCCTCATGAGCCAGGAGGAAGGTTTTTTTGGACAAAAATAGACGATGTCTGCTGGGTCCTATTATACCACACACCCTTTGAAACCAAATTCTTTTTAAAGAGATTGGAAATCCAGATATTTTAGGGAAATCCCACATCCATCGTTCCATCTTAATTTGAGCTACACCTCTGAGACTCTATATGTATATACACATATATAGATATATATAGACATCAGATATTACACCCTAAAACTTGGATCTAGCTCAAGTGTTTTGTTTGTATATATATATATATATATATATATATATATTTATTTATTTTTTTGAGTAAACATATAACATTATAGACCTGACATTTTGCATAATTCCTATTAAGAAATGTGAATAATAACAGTAAGAGCATGCTGGGTATTTAAAATCACTTGATTTTTTTTTAACTGTGAGTGGTCTCCATCTTCTGTCACTCATCTGAGCTGGTCATGATGAATAATAGATTTTCTCAAAATATCTTAATTTGTTATTTGTGCAGTTTTGTATAATCCAAATTTTGCATTTGTACAAAATTGATCAACACAAAAATGATTACACACACCTACTTAGCTTGCATACAGATTTATATGCGGCACGAAGACATAACTGCAGAAACATACTGAAAACACACACACATTTACTCAGTGTCTCAGATACTGTATATTAGCAGAGTACCAGTTTTTCTCGCCTAAGGGCACACTTCCTCTATTGACTGGGTCTAATTTAGACAGAAACCCCCAGTGTCTTTAAAACAACTTGAGGTAAAAGGGAGTGTGAAGCAGAGACAGAAAGAGAGAGTGTAAAACTGTGGAGAAAACAGGAGGGAGAGAGGAAAGAAAGAGACACGCCAGAAAGAGAGAAAATTGAGTTAATGATGTTTTCATTTTGTTCAGATTTTATTTGGTGATAGACTGAATACTAAATGTCATCAAAGAATAAAGTTTTGCAGCTGCTGAATTTTACTTCAAGAGATGGTATTTATTTATATAAAGACAACAAAGAAATACACCAAATGAAACAATTAATCATTCTGAGTTTATTAATAGCATTTAGAAAGATTTTATTGCTTTTTTTGCTAATTACATTTTTCAGCTAATTGCTGGGGTTTCAGGGAGTGCACATAAGGGAGTTCTCTACTTAAGTTTGCTTTGCTTTATTTGTTAATATGGTCAGTGTTGACACATAAAGTAGCTTTGGTATTTTCAAATATAAACATATTCCTGTTTGTCAGTTGTATCTTCATAAACTTATCAAACAGTGTTGTCAATACTGCAGACCAATCAACACACGTCCCATTATCACTTGAACTGCAGCCTGAAAAATAATGTGTTTGCATAAAAAGCAAATAAACACACATACATGCACACACCTTTAGTCTGAGAACGGTATGCCACATTTCACTACAATTTCCAGGCTGAATGAGTTTAAGTGAAATGGGTGTGAAATGGTGGTTAATGGGCTATATTTTGTATTTGGTGAGTGTGTCAGTAGTTTTAAGACATTAAATTATACATTAGAACCCCATAAAGTTAAAGTGGTCAAATTAAGGTGCATACATTTTTCTCTTTTCAATGTTAAACAATATTAGAAAATTACATAGCAGACTAAATGAGGAGTGTATAAAAAGCACCTTTAAATGAATTTGTTTAGACACCTGTTAGCTTTACTAACACATATACCTGATACAGAAACATTAATTAACTGAGTCCATCAACACCAGTGCGCTTCAGTGTGCAGTTGCACTGTTTAATGTATTATACTTCTATTTCTGTCTACAATTTGCTCTGCAAGTTTGCATGTTTTGGGAACCAATCTAAGCCATTTGTTAAGCCATATTTCATTAATATTTAATGCTAAAGTGTGAATGCTTCATCAAATGCATGTAGCCTGTGCCTGTTTAAGATAATACAATTACGTCAAAAACTTTTTTTTGTAGTTTCGTCTGTGCAAATCAGAAAACCAATCAAGATGTGAGTAAAAGGTAACTGGACAAACACATATAAAATTAAATTTAAGGACCGTTTTTAATACTTGAATAAAACCGCTTTGCAGTCAATGACGGCCTAAAGTATACAAACCTTGGACATCACCAGATGCTGTGTTTGTTCCGTTGAGAAGCTCTGCTTGGCAGGCCTATAGACAGGGCAGTGACCCCCCAGAAACAACCTGTGGCTAGAGAAAAATATGCATTACTGGCTAGCTAGCAAAAACGAACTTGTGTTTGCTATTGTTGGTAGCATATTGCTGTGGTGATCATTAAGATAGCAGTGATGGGCAGATTTGTCAACAAACACTGGCCCACCTTTCTCTGAGGTGTAGTGAAAATGTCAAAAGGTGTGGTGCAAAGTGAAAAATGGAAACCATTTGCCTTCAAAGTAAAAGTTGTGCCATTAGAAATGTGTTGGATGCAGCTTTTATTTTGAAGGCAAACCTCCATTTCTGCTTTGTGTCACACCTGTGTCAGGTTTCACAACCACTTGGCTAGTAGTTAGCAAGTATTTGCCAATAACCATGAAAAACTACAGGCAATCTCCTAGCAACCAAAGCAATCACGTGGAGGTTTTTGGTGCAGCACCTTCTTTGCAACCAATTTCGCCCTTCAACAGCCAGAAACCTCCACAAACCAATGCCAACCAGTCAGGGAAGACACGCTTTTCCCTAGCAACTGGCAATTGTGTCGCATCCAATACAATGTCAAGCAATGTGCGCACAACGTCACATTTGAAACAGAAGTACAAAATAAGCTGCAACCCATTGCTTTAAAAGAAATGAAGAGATTAAGGAACCAGCAGCTACTAATAATTTTTTAGGTTAAGATTTCAGAGCGCATACAAAGTGTTTCATTTCAGAACTGCACAGCAGAAAGAAAGCATGACATAAAAATTGAACAGCATTCTGTAGTAGTGGGGCAACGTTAATGTAGAGATAAAATGACTCAACCTGCTTACAGTGAGCTCAGGCAGTGCTGGGCTGAATGAACAGAGTAGTTTCCCACAGACTGTAAAACAGTTACTGTCTTGACAGCAGGGTTTTCACATTTGTATGCTTCATATTCCCCCTTTAGTTCCTTCCTCTTTATTCTTTCATCAGGCTTTTCACGGTTTTTATCCTCCCCTTCATGTGTGCATACTCCCCTGACTCTCTTTTTCTTTCCATCCTATCTCCCTCTTTGTCCAGATGTTTTGGAGAGTTGTTGTTCGCTGATGAATGTATTAGATTTTTACTATCCCCATCTCTCCCACTCTCTGTTTCCATTTCTCTCTCTCAGCAGGAGAAGAGGGGTACTCTTCTTAATCAAAGCATCTGCCCCTGAGCTAACCCAGCAAGCTACAAAGTCTCATCATCATCATCATCATCCATGGGAACCGATCAATAATTCAACATGCTGCCCAATGCATCACTATGCATAGAGATTTCAGCTCAGTCCTGGACAGTCAGAGGATTCTCATACATAGGAAATGGAGCTATTCACCATAGACCAATAACAAGGAGTAAATGGCAAATGCAAGCCTATAATCCCCAGTTAGTATGGCAATAGTTCTAGCCCTAAGGCTTTAGGGCTTGCAGAAGTAGTGTACTTTGTAGAGCAGCATTTGAAATGCACACACAGTAATAGAGGGGATTTAAAAGAGCAATGAAGCAATCACAAAGGTTTTCCCCCAAGGGGCACAAAGTATATTACAGGGGCATATCAAAATACCGTTAGGTGATTTCTTCCTCTTCTTGTTTTTCTTTCCCTTAGTCGCTGTATTTTATTCCCCTCTGGCCAATTGGAGATATACAGCATTTTTGCTGCTGTTGGGTAAGTGAACTGTTTTACTCCCTTACAAAGCTGTCAAATCATTAGGACTCAATTTTGAATCTCCAAAAGATAATAAAATTGTTTTCATAGTCACTAAAGCATAAGGCCGTTAGATGTATATCCTGCATGCGCTGTCCTAATCCTATATATCATTCACATTTCTTCAGCAGACAAGCAACACAAAACTTTACCTAACGATTTCAAGACTGTCGACAGTCACAGTCTGCTGCCTCTCACTTCCTCTAATGGTGACAATCATGAGGAGGAGAAGCAGGGGAAAGACATGCTGCTGGGCAGCATCTAGGAGGCTGTAATTTATTTACCACCATCTGCTGTCTTTGAAATGCTCTACTAGACCTACAGAAGTAGGTATGGGATTCCTTGACATAATATGGCATTCACTCATGACAAATGTCTGTGTGTGCAAAATATATGATTCAGATTCCAAGTCTTGGAAACACAGCGGCCAACATCATATCCAGAGGGAAGCTTCCAGTGAACATGAGGTATCCAGCCAGGGTGAGTCCAATCTGTACACTGTTCAAAAACATGGTCTGTTTGCCTCAAGGCAGGACAGCTACTGTTGCTCTCTCTATCACCCAGTAAGATTCACTATTTAGAGTTGATGCATTCATGTGCATTCTCAAACTACAAGAAGCTGTACAAGAGCACAACGGGATTATGACCCAACCTAAAGCAGGTTCGTGGTTGAAAGTAAAAGCATAAAAAATATTTTCGCTTCTGACATAACAAAATAAGTTCTCACTGAAGAGAACCACTCCTACAAATTGTAAAAAAGACTGAAAAGAAAAGCAGGTTGTTTGGTTTTTTTGGGGGGGAAGGGGAGGTTCACATACTACGGTAACTTGTGCATCACATATACATATATATATACTTTGTCAACTGCAAAAGCACAACCTAAGCTAAAGGACATGACACTTCTGTGAATAAGAAGCACTTGATTCTAAAGTTGAACAACTCTGAAGAGTCTGCTCGTATGGCTTCTGACATGTGGCACTGATGAAATGCAGTGGCAATATTTCACACATCTATTAAACAACTTCTCATGGTAGTTTTTTTTTTTTCCAGAGGAACACAAGAGGATAAGATCAACATGGGGCTTGAAAGAGTACCTTCAGCTGGAAAAATAAAATACCCAGGAAAATATCTGTTACTTTAACAGTGCAACTCTTGAGCTGTCCTAGGTGGCCAAATGCTTTACCATACTATGTTTTGAATCGGATAATAGTTTTGTGTATTATGTTCCTTGTACCATAATTAGACTTTAAAGTGCAAGTTGCCGACCTTGAGCTAAGAAGCATTTAAGAAAATGGCAACAGCAAAACCTACTGCTACTTGTGAGAAGCATTAGAAACCTAGCAGTAAAAGGGTATTTCTCTACCATATAGTTTGATTTTATTCTATAATTCTTGGGTGTCATCAGAATTATTGGGGTCACACTGCCCTCCACAGGCTAGGGATGAAGCCACATGTGGCACACGCAGGAGAAAAAGAAACTACTTTTTGAACCTTTTGGTTATTGACATATTTTTTCAAGAACACATACTGTCCTTCAACTCTCCTGCTGCTTCATCTCTTACTGCGTGCATCACATGCACAGACACAGACACCAAACTGCTGTACACACAGCCCTCCTTGAAAAATGCTGCTCGCACATTCACGTCCGAACACACACACTGAAACACACACTTGGAAGAAGGCACACTTTAACTCTCAATTCATCGGGGACTCATACCTGTGATATGATAAATGGAGTATGTGTTCCTTATCAGCGTCACAAGCACAAGGATACAAGCACACCCTTACAGCTGGACAGTGAGGAAAGTGTCAGGGGACCTAATTATGAACAGGAGTATGAGTTGTAACATTAGGGTGAGGGAAGAGACAAGAGCTGAGAAGTCCATGAAGTGAAAGGATGAATAACAGGGAGATGCTTAGTAGGGGAGATGTAATGTAAAATTTCTGCTTATCTCTCCGGTTTTCCATTTTTGGTGGGTTTGCACATATCACCACCTATCAGGCAGGTTAATCTGTGAGCGTATCAACTGATATTAAGATATATGTACCCCCGAACAAAACCTCCTGGCTCCTGAATGTACAGAACTGTGCAAAAGTCTTGAGCTATCCCTCTTTTTCTTTATATTTTGCTTCCAGTGAAACAGATTTTCTGGTCATTTTTTAAAAGTGGTCTTAAGCAATCGTCCAGGCTTTCTGAGTTTTTCTTTAGCTGCTTTTTCACTCATTTTCAGTCCAATCCAGAGTGAGTCAACTTAGCAAAGAAGCAATTTTTTAAAATTGTGTCTTTAAGCAGTTTCTTAATAGAAATCTGTCAAAAACTCATTCTTGGCTGCCATTTCTTTTGTTTAATTTATAAAAAATTGCCAAAGATGACACAGTTTCACAGACAGAAAACAGTATTTTTACACAAACAAGGTGATTTACAAAGAGCTATTTGCTGAAAACTTAACATATTTGGCATTGTGTGCAGTGTGTAGCTAGATGCATCTCTCAAGATGCGTCTAGCTCTTCAGTTGATCATCTACTGTTCACTGAAGCCTAATCAGAAATGGTGTCAATGAAAGTGTGGTTTTCAAAGAGAAATTCTTATGACATTTTAAACTGGGAGAAAAGGCTGAGGTATGCTGAATCGGACTGAAAATCAGCGGTAACATGGAGTGATAAATACGGTTTCACATTTTTTGTTTCAAATCACTGTCAAGTTGAGGAGGTCAGGAGAGAGTTGCCACAGCCATCTGTAAAACACGATGGAGGCTCTGTCATGGTTTTGGGTGGTATTTTAACCAGTGGTGTTCTTCTTGTCAAAAAGTGCCATTTTGATCCACCATGCCGTACTATGTGGAAAGCATGTGATTAGCAACAGCTTCATTTTTCACCATGACAAGGATCCCAAACACACTGTGAATGCAGCAAAATGGAAGACTATTAGGCATGGACTGGCCTCCCCAGAGCCCAGAACATATCACAGAGAAAATTAAAAAAGGCAGCCAACATCTGAAGAAGAGAAGCCTGAAGAACTATTCCTGAAGACTGATGAACCTCTGTTTTTGCCATATATACTGTATTTCCATTTCCATGTTTCAGTAAATCTTTTAGCAACTCATTGCAAATTCCCATTTTCCTAGCAAAACAGAAAGTTATGAGTGGTGCTTCAAAACATTTCCAAGGTAATGTAGAATTAACCAAGGTTGATCTCAGCAACCCTGGTAAGAACATTTAGCATTTAAGTAAGAAAACATTAGAGCTAAGTTTTGCTCTTCCTCTTTACACTTAGCAAAAGTATGAGGATAACACTGATACCTAAAAATTAGTATGTCCAGAAGGTAGCAGATATATACAAATAAAGCAATGACTATGGATAAGAAAAGATCAAAGTCATCATTTATAACATGACCACTGGAAAGTCTTGTGGCTGTGGGAGTCCAATTCAAACTCACACAATGGTCTTTTCTTCTTTTGTAGTTTTCTCCCTTTAACTACCGGTATCCAAAAATCTCTGTGATGTTTACTGGAAGATGTGCTATATTTATAAATATATATTCTGGTCATGTATTTTGTACTTAACTCGTAGACTATCTCATATTAAAGTGCTACCTCAGCAGTCAGTGTTAATGCATTTACATGCTAGCAGGACAGAGAATACCCTGTCAGCACAAGTCTAGGTACAGTGATAGCTCACCCCTTTGAACTGCAGTTAATTACCTCAAAGCTTAAATGTCTTCACTCATCTCCTCCACTTCATCTACACCACACTTTTTGGAAAGCATGTTCCATAATTGCAAAACTCTCAACTGAATTTACCGGAAAACTGTGGACAGCAGATGTTCCTACAATGTCTATTTTTGGCACATACACATACTCTTTTTCGGCATCTGATATCTTGCATGCGGGCTTATTATTCCAAAAGAAAATACAGCTCAGGTAAGGTTGGATCCCACAACACCATAGGCTCTGGCAGTGCTGATACACACATATACACAGCCTCGCTACCTCAAACAAATAGACTGTAATGCTGTTACTGCAGGCCCAAATATTGCCAGCTCACACAGCTGATGAAATATTCACTGTTTACTCTCCTCGAAATGTCCTGCTAAACCACATGTGTGTGTATGTGTGTAATGAGTGGATCCTGAAATAACACAACACAGTGAAAGCACACACAAACACAGACAGACATGCACGCAGAGGGGAAACCATGACATGATTAATACGATCATCCGTGCTATTGGCTATTTCCTGTAAATATAAAACCAAGGGCACATGGCCTCATTGGAAGCCAGGCTAAACCCATATTTCATGTTAGTTCAAAATAATGCATCAAGGACACATTTTCCTATAAGTTTGGCTTTATTGCCAAGACCTAGCCCAATCCAAATCAGAAACTTATTTTTAAAATATATGCACTTACATAATTCTCTTTGGACAGCCTCAAAGGTGTCAACCCTGCCAAAAAGTCTGAAAAACTAAGAAACACTGTGCTTTTAATACAATTATGCCAATTGAAATTCACCTGTGAAACACAAAAGAAAGCTACAGTAGCTGTTATGTAAAGAACACCACTGTGGAAAAAAAAATCACAGAGAGATAAGTTTTCTGGGAGCAATTAATCATGTCTGGCACAATGGAACCAAACTCAAGAGAGACACTGATTTACATCCAACCTTTTTAACACAGTCTCAGGATTCAGCAGTCCTAAAGGAGAGCCCTGTCTTGAATGATATCAGGTAAGTACTTGCTGAAAGGATCTGTCAGTTGGCAAACAAAGTCCTCTGACTTCAGGTGGGAGGGTGATGCAGACCAGTGCTTTGGGCAAAACGCTAACATCAGCAAGCTATAGCGCTCAAAATGTCAAGGTTAACACGCTGGTATCTATAGTGTAATGCTTACTTTTTGCCCTATCCTAGTTTAGCATGATAGCATGGTAACATCATTAGTTTTGCAGGTACTTGATCATTGTACAATGCTTGAATATAAAAAGTAGCAATTATCAACCAAAAACCGCGGATGACTTCCAACCTAAAAAACTCAGAACTAATGGGTTACAGTACTGTGAAGGCTATTAGCTGAGAAATACTGGACGCCTCTGGGGGAAAAGCTGACATTAAAGCTTGCTCTCATAATGAAAAGCACAGCACTCAAGTGTAAGAGAAACACAGTTAGTGGACATAAATTTCTTTCCTTTTTCTTATTAATTTCCTTTTCAATTTACCTGTTTTTATTGCACCTACCGTTTGCATTATCTGATTGCCCTGCTGTGTGATTTTGAAATGATTATTTGAAATGCTTCTAATACACAGACTCATTACCAATTACCCAAGTTATTGCAGTGTTGTGAGTTTCCTGAATGGGATTCCTCAAGCAAAGCAGGAAATGTGAGTGAAAACATCAAATTGGACTTTAATGAGTTCAATTCTGCTGTGCTTTCTGTTTATGAATTGTATCCCACATGGAATACATTTATTGTGCAGTTTTATGGGAAGTTTTGAAAGAACGTCATACTTTAATCTCTGCTCATTTGCATTTATGTTGAATTAACATACCTGAAGTTGAAAGCTGATATAGACTAGGTCTCAGCAAATAGTTAACTGCCTGGGAAAACACCGGGTGTTAAAAGTGAGAAGTCATTGAATGGTTCACGGCTCGGGCAGGGTGCCGATAGCAATGCGATATTCTCACTCGTTTGTCTGCGCAACCGTCAGTCTCCTCAGATGAGAAGCAACCAGAGAAAACAAGTATTAGGAATCGATTGGAGGACTCTCTACACTTATACTCTTCATCATAGACACTGGAGCCCAACAGATTATTTTTTAAGGTAGTATCAGATTCAGGAGGCAAAAAAATGATATTCTGTGTAAGTGCATGTGTTAACATACAAACAAATTGACTTTCTATCAACATGTTTCACACAATAGGCAAGACAAGGCAAGTTTATTTATATAGCACAATTCAACAGCAAGGTGATTCAAAGTGCTTTACAGAGACATTAAAAAACAAAAACAAATAAAAAGCATGATTTAAAATGGGGGGGAAAAAAGAAAAAAAAGAAAGGAACAGTAGATAAAATCAGTAGTTAAAATGTAAGTTTTGACATTTAAGCTTGAAAGTAAAACAGTCCGGATTTGGTGCTTTATTCAAATACAGCTGAGAACAGGTGAGTCTTCAACCTGGATTTAAATAAACTGAGTGTTTCCGCTGATCTGAGGCCTTCTGGGAGTTTGTTCCAGATATATGGAGCATACAAGCTGAATGCAGCTTCTCCATGTCTGGTTCTGACTCTGGGAACTGATAAAAAACAGGATCCAGATGACCTGAGGGATCTGGAAGGTTCATACTGGGTCAGGAGGTCACTGATGTATTTTGGTCCTGAACCATTCAGAGCTTTATAGACCAGCATCCGAACTTTAAAGTCTATCCTCTGACGGACAGGCAGCCAGTGTAAAGACCTCAAAGCTGGACTGATGTGGTCCACTTTTTTGGTCTTAGTGAGGACTCGAGCAGCAGAGTTCTGAATGAGCTGTAGTTGTCTGACTGATTTTTTAGGTAGACCTGTAAAGATGCTGTTACAGTAATCAAGCCTACTAAAGACGAATGCATGGACTAGTTTTTCCAGGTCCTGTTGAGACATCAGATCTTTTATCCTTGAAATATTCTTGAGGTGATAGTAAGCTGACTTTGTTATTGTCTTAATGTGTTTTTCTAAGTTTAGGTCTGCATCCATCACTACACCCAAATTTCTCGCCTGGTTGGTGGTTTTTAGGTGTATAGATTGAAGTTCTCTGGTGACCTGTAATCGTTTATCTTTGGCTCCAAAGACTATTACTTCAGTTTTGTTTTTGTTTAGCTGGAGAAAATTGTGGCACAACCAGTCATTAATTTCCTCAATGCATTTACCAAGAGCCTGTAC
>VUQG01022224.1:10693-30815 GCA_015106755.1 Etia nguti | reverse complement strand
GTGTTTTACTTGCATCTATTTGAAAGAGAGAGTGTAAACACAAAACATTACTTTATTTTATATGCTGGAATATGTAGAAAATAGGTTTAAATGTAAAAAAAATTTCTTCAAGTCAAAGACTGTTGCATATAATTTAATGTTTGCTTGATCCAATGTGCATAAAGTTAAAAGATTAAAACTAATAAAACAAGTTTTAAAAGAGACTTTTTCATTTGATTACATTTTATATGATGGATTATGCAGAAAAAATAGAATTGGGCTGAAAGGTCTGTTGCTTTATTACCTATTCAGGTTGTGTATCGTGTTTTTAAAAAGTGACTAAGTAACGAATTACTTTTGAAAATAATTAATCAGTAAAGTAACGGGATTACTTTTTTGGAGAAGTAATCAGTAATTAGTAACTAATTACTTTTTTCAAGTAACTTGACAAACACTGCTTATAACCATTATTATCCCATACATACTCATTATTTCTTGCATTTAACACAACCTCACTGGGCACTGCAGATTTTCAAAGAAAATCTATGGACTCCATCGTGTTGGAGATGATGTCAAGATTTGTGAGTAAAGATGAGCCTTAAATGGCTTTCAGATTGTGCAGCAGGACTAAGTGTAGCTTCAGAGAACTTGAATGTGTTGTGACAACGTTTCTTGTTAAATGTGGGCACACACTTTAATACAGTCATTAAACGATGTTGAACAACTTTTTAAAATGTCTAAAAATTTGAATTTGAACATCGACATCTTTTCATTGCAAATGATCAAAATCAGTTTTCCTAATATCAAAGGTCCATGATTCATTTTTAATTAAACTGTCTTATCTGTAGGTGTTGTCACCTGCAGTTTTTCCCACTACGTTATAGCTAAGTTGTCAGGGGGCTGGGTCTGTGACCCAGCATTTTTGAGATTATGGATTTTTTTGTGAATTCTTTGTGTTGGTATGTTTTAGTTTTCTATTATTTAATATTAAGTTATTTATAGCACTGGCTGTATGTTTAGTTACGTTTTTTTCCATGTTGTCTGGTTCAGGTGTTTAAGTCATGTTTCCTGTTTTATTTTGAAGGTCTTGTGTTCCATGTTCAGTGTGTCTAGTTTTGCTTCCCCTGTGGGGTCATGTTCATTTGTGTCAGCTGTGTTTCCCATGTGTTTCCACTTCCCTCATTACCCTCCTGTGTATTTAAGTCCTCTGTCTCCCTTTGTTCATTGTCAGGTCATTTGCTTTCCTTGTCTCATGTCTATGGATTTCATGTTTCTCAAGTCTCGGGTTTTCTTCATCCTCATGTTCATGTTATCGTTTTCATGCTTAGTTTTTCCAGTTCAGGTTAACGTTTAGTTTTTGCCTCTGTTCGCCTGTGCCTTTTGCTTTTGTGTTTAGTTATCAGCCTGAATAAACGGCTTGCTTTTTGTTAAACATCCTGTCTCTCGCTAGTCTGCTTTTGGATCCACTCCTCAAACACACTGACCTTCCAGCCGTTGACATGAATAATTCGATTTCCAATTTAAATGTTCAGAAAATTCAAGTTGGGAAATGATGACAGGATCTTTTCTCCTCTCTGGTCCACAGTGACGCTCATTCATATTTCTCGGTCAACTATATTAAATTGAAGGCTCTGCTCTGTATATACCCATTGCCATGGTGAATCATGGAATCAGAGTTCCACTGATGACGGTGTTCTCTCGCTAACACGCTTGACTCAGAGTTGAGTTGATTTAATTAGAACAGGAAACTCAGTTTCCCAACACAGAGTTTATGATTAGACTCAGAGTTTGTTGAACCTGCTTTCTGGATCAGAGCACTGACCTCATGTCGATTTTTTAAAATACTTTTAAACCCAAACTGTATTTTGCCCTGTGGCTTTCTGATGACTTCTATTTAACTCACAATAAATAATATCCAATGTACACATTGCTTATTTAATTTTCAATAGTCAACAGTATTGGGGGAAAGAGTGAAGATGAGGTAACAGCTCGTAGGAACACTCACTAATGTGTAGGTGATTCCAGCAGCGTCAGGGTAAATGATGACACTGTAGGCCTTTTTCTCTTCAGCCTTCTGGGTAGATGAAAAGGTTTCTCCATTGAAGATGACTTCAAAATTCAGCTCCCCGTTGGACAGTGGAACAGTCTCATAACCAGGAGGGTCCTGAGAGAAGCCAGAGAGTGTTTTTAGAAAATTGAATTATAAACTTACTCATTTGCCAGAATGAAGTTATAAAATCTCTTGTTTCTGTAGAACAGCTCAAGGCTTAGACACTAGTTTGTTAGAATCAAAGTTAAAATAGCATTTTCACTGTTAATGGCACACTGAGTTCTTAGTTTTGTCTTATCCCTCTCTTCTTACATGTATTACTAGTTGAATTCTGTTTATTTATGGTTTTGTACATGTCTGCTTTTTCAAAAAGTACACACACTTCTAATTGCAGCGGGCCATTTCCTGGTTAAATAAAAGAAACCTAGAGAACACACACACTCATACATACTTGGATCTCTGAGAAATGGTCAGCCTGCTCTCCTGACATTTATTTGAAATGCAAAGAAAAACCCACTGTACATGTGAACTAGAGGGAAATGTGGTTTTTAATTCTGTTCACCTTGAGCAACAGTGAAAAGTATGAAAAGTTTAACCACCTGCACTCTTCTTACCTCAAGGTACTTGACTGACTGTAGAAACAGATCGGTGCCAGGAGCCTTCACACTGACATCACCTTTAGCCAGGTTGACAACCTGCAAGAGACACTTCCCTGGAGGTGCAGGATTCACCACAGTTTTCTAGCAGAGAGAGAAGCAAATAAGAGCACAATGATGGAAAAATATCAGGGAAAACACTTTTTGACCAATTTAGACCATCACTATGAGATAAAATCAACAACAAAACGGTTAAAGTATAAGATTCAGGTGGGTATGCTAGAAAAAGCAAATTCACCTAATATTAGCAAAAAGATGATACTGTTAAGTTGATATTTTGGCATCCAAACTTTAAAACTGCAAGCTACCATTATGATTATACATCTGAACTGTACACATTCAGGTTTTCCTGGAAACATAAGTAGTAAGGGTTTTGCTGAGTGTGAGTGCTTTTCTGTAGCAAGAGGCAATCTCTCTATGATTGCTGCTCATACGTACCACAACGTTCACCTCCACCAGAGTGGCTGCTCCGAAGGCCAAGGCTGCAAACACCATTCCCATAGCCATTTTCCTCAGAGGTCTGAAAACAGAGAGAGTTGGTGGCCAACAGTTAACACCTTCACCTGTTTTTCACTGCTTTTTAAAATATTCTGAAAGCATGGCTTTATCATTTATCAGAAGGGTTATTTCCACACCAGTGTCTCCCTGACCAACTGTCTGTCACATAATTTCCTTGTTATGGCTGTCCATCCCTAAGTCTGGTCCTATTGTTAAAAGGGATTTCTTCCTTCCTATTGTCACCAACCACTTGCTCATCAGGGATCATCTGATTGTCAGGATTCTCGCTCTCACTTGGGTGCAAACTCCAGAAAGTCAGGATCTTCTTAAAAGAAAATTGGTCCACTAAGAATATTATTTTGGAAACTTTGGGAAGTCTAAAATGTTCACATTATCCTGTTTTTGCCAAGCATTTCTATTTTCATGTGTCTTTATCATTATGGATAATGCATAAGGTAACTGGTTACTGATGTGTGAGCTTGAATTTCTTTCTCAACTTTGCAAAACAGAAAAAATTGGATTGGATGCAGTGGTGTAAAGCAAGCCGCCACTGGACTTTGGAGCAGTGGTGGCATTTTGGACAATTTAATGCTGCCAACTTTGTGGGAACAGCTACATATATGCCTATATGTTGTTAGTAAAAACGATGGCCTATGGCAGCTGGGATAGGCTCCCATTGTTTAACAGTCTTTAATTTCACGGGTTGCTCAAAACTTTTCAAGCTATCGTGCGCACAAGTAGAATGATTACACACATGCATGCAAATGCTACCAAAAACATAACCTCCTTGGAGGAGCTAATAAAGATCATGTACAAGGCAATGAGTACACATTATTGTATGACACTATTTAAATCACACTGTATACTGTTAGAGACAACCTTCAGACCAGTCCACCTCATCTAGGGAGTTGAAAAGCTTGTCTCTAACTTAATGAACTACACTTAAATTCTGTGGCTGTTAACTTCAATTCAGTTTAATTCAATTTTATTTATACAGCGCCAAATCACAACAACAGTCACCTCAAGGCACTTTATATTGTAAGGTAAACCCTACAATAATACATACAGAGAAAAACCCAACAATCATATGACCCCCTATGAGGAAGCACTTTGGCGACAGTGGGAAGGAAAAATTCCCTTTTAACAAGAAGAAACTTCCAACAGAACCAGGCTCAGGGAGGGGCGGCCACCTGCCGTGACTGGCAGTAACCTGATGAGGGGAACAGTGGTTCCTTTTATTGCCATCAAGTTCTCCATAACCATGCCATGAACCTGAAAAAAACTAGTTAAATTCACTTAATAAAATATTTTCTTTAAAAGAAATCTTGAGATAACAGCATTTAAAAAAAAATTGAAGGCAAGGGCATTCTCTGTTTCTCTACCTGAAAAACAAGTATGGAAATTCATATTCACACTGTGAGAAGTACTTTGGAGTTGGGTTTAAAAGTAAATGTTTAACATTCATTAAACATTCATTTGTAAATGTATACCAGCTTTGTGTCTACAGACACTTCCCTCAATTGTTAACTTTCTTTTTCTCTTTTTGTTTTTTGGGGGTTTTTTTGCCTAAGGCATAATCCTGAGAAATATATGTGGAATCACATGCTTTTTTCCATTTTACAAGATTACAAGAGGATCCTGAATGAAATAAAGGTGGTAGTATAAAACGTAGCCAAAAAAAAAGCCTCTACTCACGTGATCTTGAGTCCGCAGAGTCTAAGAAGCGGATATATGATGAGGTCAAAGATGGGCACAAAGACAAGAATCAGCAGAGCATTCAACATCTAAACAACAAGGGACAAGAAAATTAGTCTTTTAATGACTCTATAAAAGCTCTGTAGAGTCCATAAAATCATAAATGTTGCGTCAATAAAGACAGTGATTCTGATTCAGTATTGCTTGTAAAGAGATGGCAAGATGGCAGTGAAGAAGAACCATAAAAATGTGTTCATGAAAATGCTGCATCACTTAGCCTAGTCAAACATCGGTCTTCATTAGTGAGGAGACTTGAGAGATGGCAGAATGGTGCTTCTTTTCATTGAACGTTTAAAATCTGTGCCATAGATTAGCTGGTAGGTTCTTCATTAGAAGTATATAACAGCTATGCAGGACACCACATCACCTATTGTGCTGTACCCCAGCACACTGGCTTTGAAACCTAACAGAGACTACGAGGGAATGACTTTAAGGGAGTCTCATGTTGTTTATATCAGAACAACATGAAGCTCTTTTTTATGCTTAGTCTTTAAATCTTAAAGCTTAAAAACAGGGTAACCATTAACACTTTATGGTCAAGTTGTGTAATGCTCTTTACTGGCAGGTCATGCAAAACTAATTCAACTGACGATGTAGTCCAGAGAGTTTGCATAAGTGAAGCTGCAATGCAAGGCTCACATGGTAAGCCTCATTCATGACATCCGAAGTGCCTGCTGACACTGGAGACAAAAAGAAACTGACAGCATTTTAATTTTGCTTGATGGCTTTGGTTTATTTTTGACTGTAATGACAGTGTGGCTTTTAACTTTATGGATGTTTTTGTAACTAGTTTGTAGTTTAAACTACTAATGGTTTAGTAACGCAAACTACAATCAATTTCGACCATAAATTTTCGCCCATTTCACCGGCTCATTTATTTATGCATGCGAGGATATTTTCTAATTTTTCATATTGTATGACAGTTTGGGCCTAAGCACCACCATCTATATTTAAGCATCTGACATCTTTATACAACCAAATTCTGAAACTAATGGATAAAAATCCAGTTCAGTGGATAAGGGATGAGGGCTGGAAATTAGCAATAGCTATAAACTCTGTATGCAGCACATCAATTTCATGCTCTGTATTGGAAATATGTCAAAAGGTGTTGTCCCTTTTAAAAAAATGAACAGAAAAGTCTGGCATTTATCCAGCGACCATAAAGGCTGCAGGGAAGGCCGTGACCAATGGTCAAGTGCAGATTAACATGTCACCGTTTTTTACTGCTTTTCTTAGCAGGAAAAAAAACTGTGACTGTAACTATGACATGATAAACTGCCACAAACAAAAAGGAGGAGCGAGAAACTAATGACATACAGTCATGTAAAAATAAAGTTTTCACAGCTCTCTATGAAGTCCTGAGAAAAGCTAAGTCCACCCCATGATTCAGTAGTATGCAAAACCACCTTTAAGTAATGGTTTTCTGTACTTTATCAGTCTCTCGTCATTGACACGACATTGTGGAAGAATTTTGGAGCACTCTTCTTTACAGTTTTGTTTCCATTTATTGAGGTTTGTGGGCATTATTTTTTGCACAACTCTCATTTAAGGTTCCACCACAGTCATTTCAATCGGGTTGAGGGGACCATTTCAACACATTGATTCTTTTCTTTTTCAGTAATTCTGTTGTCGATTTACTGTTGTGCTTGGGGTCATTGTGCTGTTACAAGGGCCAAGCTTTAGCTGTTAGGGTGATGGCCTTATATTTCACTCTGGAATACTTTGGTATACAGAGGAGTTCATGGCTGACTCAATGACTGCAAGGTGTCCAAGTCCTGTGGCTGGAAAACAAGCCAAAATCATCACCCCACCATCACCATAGTTCGTATGAGGTGTTTGGACTTATTTTTGATTTTCACCAAACATGGGGCTATGCACTACTTCCACTATCCAAAGGACATTGCTCCAGAGTTCTTGTGTTTTCTCCAGATGCAACTTTGCAAACCTAAGTCATGTTGCCATTTTTCCTGGCAGCTCTTACAAACAAGCCAGCACTGTGATGAACTTTACATGCTAACTAACATGCTAACAGACTCCATGCTAACGGAGTCTGAAATGTAGCTCTTGGATTTTCCACTCCTGGGAAGGCTATGGCATTGTGTTAATACAGCTGAATGCTCCAGAGCAGCAAATTGCCAACACTTCTGCTTTCATAGAGGTTTTCACACTTGTTCATGATGAATTAAGTGCATTTGATTAGCAGCACCTGGCTGCTGTTTACCCTCTTAATATCTATAGAAACCGTAAGGGTGTACTTAGTTTTTCAGGGGACTGCATAGAGTGCCATGAATTGTTTATTACAAAAGACACAATACATTAAAATATCTATCATTCTTACTGAAATTCAAATATGCTGATTAGCCAGAAAAGCATGTTTAACAGTTGTCAGGATTGAAAAAGAATTTATGAAGAATATACTGTATTTACCCAGTGATAGATAAACTACTGAATACTTGCAATATACAGTAAATGTAACTTAGAAAAACCCATTTCCAAAGGTAAAAATTAGCATTGAAACAATGTGACCCCTTGCTAAAGCACTGGAAAACTACTTGGATCATATACATACACAAATATCAGTACTGTTACAAGTATATGCTAAGAGATCTGTATCCATCTCAATCATTTTCTGCTTTTCTCTGGACTTTCTGCCTTTCATTATTGCTTTTTTAGATTAGCAGAGACTGCGCACAATTTGCATCCCAGCGAGAGCCGAATAAGCTGCACATACCTGCATTTGGTCAGGCTTAATAGCGAAGGAGTTTCCCTATAATAAAAGAAGACAAAGACAGGAGAGACACATAAACTTTATCTTTATAAATCTAAACTTGATGAGTTGATGATTTTTTGACTTGATAACAAGCCATAAACAATGTTATTTACTAAAATAAAATGATAAATTGCAGCACCACCCTAACAAAGAAAAGCTCTCTTCTAAAGACCTGTTTGTGATATCAGATGCTAATCTAAACCAGCCCACTGATAACAATGTGAAAATACAGCATCAGCTTTTTAACATCTTGACACCATTACTTCACATAATCAAGGTCTTACAAAAGCCAGGTTCATCCTCGTGGCTTGAAGTGTCCAGCGGGAACCCTGCAATAAAGAAAAGACGCCATCTGTTACTGTCAAATTTGTTTAAGGCACAGCAGATGGGATTTCCTAATTTTCCCCGGAAGGGATAATGATAATAATAAAGAGATGGTGTATATCTGACATGTCCTCTAAGAAATCAGTTTTAAATCAGTCGAATTACAGGCATAAATGGATACAGGAGAAAAGAGAAGCAGGAATGTTGAATGTGGCTTTGAGGTTTTTCTATAATCAGATGGTTGTGCTGACTGTTGGTCAGAGGAGAACACAACAGACACTTATGGGATTTTGCAAGAAAGTTTCACCACAAGACCTTGATCTTGTGCTGACACAGAATGCAGTATGTTAAAGTATGAAGGGAACTGAGGCAAGTTTTTCTTTTTGATTACTCAGTAAAAGCTGTGACTGTAAATGTTGCTTAAACTGGGATTAAGCCGAGCAGTAGAACACAATTTAAACTAGAAAAAGTTGCATTTCCGGCGTAAATGCAGAGTGAATGCCGTGTAGTGGAATCTGCTGAAAACAGCTGAAGAATAGAATAGAATAGAATAATCCTTTAATTGTCCCACAAGGGGAAATTTGGTTGTATCAGCAGCAAAAACACACATATACAAACAGAACAGGACACAGAACAGAAACACAATTTTTACATATTTACATCATGGACAATAGAAGCAGAACTATCTGCTGAAAAGAGGTGAAGAAGCTGAAGTTTCTGCTAAAAAGAGGTGAAGAAGCTGAAGTTTCTGCTAAAAAGAGGTGAAGAAGCTGAACTTTCTGCTTAAAACAGGTGAAGCAGCTGAACTTTCTGCTGAAAAAAGGTGAAGAAGCTGAACTTTCTGCTGAAAAAACGTGAAGAAGCTGAACTTTCTGCTGAAAAACGGTAAATTAGCTGAACTTCCTGCTTAAAAGAGGCAGGAAAGCTGAAATTTCTGCTGAAAAGAGGTGAAGAAGCTGAAGTTTCTGCTAAAAAGAGGTGAAGAAGCTGAACTTTCTGCTTAAAGAGGTGAAGAAGCTGGACTTTCTGCTGAAAAGAGGTGAAGTTGAACTGTTTACTGAAAACAGGTGAAGAAGCTGAACTTTCTGCTGCAAAGAGTTTAAGAAGCTGAACATTCTGCTGAAAACAGGTGAAGAAGCAGAACTGTATGCTGAAAACAGGTGAAGAAGCTGAACTTTCTGCTTAAAACAGGTGAAGCAGCTGAACTTTCTGCTGAAAAAAGTGAAGAAGTTGAACTGTCTGCTGAAAAGAGGTGAAGAAGCAAAACTTTCTGCTGGAAGCGGGTGAAGAAGCTGAACTTTCTGCTGAAAACAGGTGAAGGAGAGGTGAAGAAGCTGAACTTTCTGTTAAAAAGGCGTGAAGAAGCTGTACTTTCTGTTGAAAGAGGTGAAGAAGCTGTACTTTCTGCTGAAAACAGTTGAAGAAGCGGAACTTTCTGCTCAAAATAGGTGAAGAAACTGAACTTTCTTATCAAAACAGGTGAAGAAGCTGAACTTTCTGCTGAAAAGAGATGAAGTTTAACTTTGCGCCGAAAAGAGGTAAACAAGCTGAATTTTCTGCTGAACAAAGGTGAAGAAGTTGAACTTTCTGCTAAAAAAACATGTGTAGAAGCTGCTGAAGTCCATATTAGAAAAGTTGGTGAAATCATAAAAAATTTGCAGAATTGTAATAAATTAGCAGAAATATTGACCAAGCAAAACAGTCACATGAAAAAAGCTGCACAAGCTGAAGTTCTGGGAGCTTGAACTGTCTGCTGAAAACATGTTGCCATGGGCGAGATTCGAACCCTCCCGCTCCCGCTCTGAGAACGGCTGCTTATCTCACTGAGCTAAAACACACCTCAATGCAGCGAGCTAAACCGGCGATCACACTTGTAATGTGGTCCATTCATTTCAATGGGGCAAAAAAATTGCATAAAAAGCTTAATATTTCAAAAAGTATAAAAGTTATGATCACCAACAGATAGAGCAAGCATTAGCAGAAAGAGCAGAACAGTTTAAAATTTGAATGGTGAAAAACGGATGAAAACTGTGGAAGTAGTTAACCAGCAAAGAACTGAGCAACTAGAATAATAATGTAGAAGAAACAATAAAGAGAAACAGGATCTCAATATATTTAAGAATATTTAGTCATTAGTTACTATTAATCTCTGACTGTCTTCCACGGTGTGTTTTTTTGCCCTGTCTTCCTCCCCTCACCCCCAACCGGTCACGGAAGATAGCCAAGCCTCCCTGAGCCTGATTCAGCCAGAGGGTTCTTCCTGTTTAGAGGGAGTTTTTCCTTCCCACTTTCACCAATTGCTCCCTCACAGATTGGTAGGGGTTTTCTTTGTATTATTGTACGGTCTTTACGTTACAATACAGGCGACTGTTGTTGTGATTTGTCAATATATAAATAAAACCGAATTGAACTGAACTTATGTGCTAATCACATTCCTAGAGCTTATTTTCATTGGGCATTTAACTTTAGTACATGGTGTATAAAGTATGGGGTTTGGATACATAATGGAGAGTAGCTCATTGTGACAGTTCGTGTCTTTTTCCCAACCAAAAGTCACTCTTCTCTCTCCATCTCATTCAAAACTCAGCTGCCAGGCTAACAAAATCAAAAACAAAAGACTGCATCACTGCCAACTTCACTGCGAGTGACTGGCTACCGGATTCAACACAGCTGATCTAAATGGGTAAATTACCTCCTCAACATGTCTTGAAGTTCTCCAGAGGCCTGGTAATGAACTAATCATTTTATTCAGGTGATATCTAAAACCTGCAGGACACCGACCCTTGAGACCTGGAGTTCCCCACCCTTGTTTTAAAGTATTCCATGGCCTTGCTAGTGTCATGGTTCTGGGTTTTAAACCCAAGGTGTTGCATTTTTAGACTGAATTTCAAAAGCATTCTTTCTTTGAGTTTGTTTTTAAGGTTTTAGTTATGTCATTGAAGGTGTGCTGGTATTTAGTACTGTTTTATATTCTGATCTCTTGCCTAATCTAGCCTTCTCCGTATCCTTTTGTGTCTTGATAAGCCTTTAACTCTGTTAGTGGTTACTTGTTTAGTTATTGCAATACTCTGTGTCTACCCTTGTGTCTCCCTCCCCTCACCCCCACACATGCCTGCACCTCTCTGAGCCTGATTCAGCCAGAGGTTTCTTCTTGTTAAAAGGGAGTTTTTCCTTCCCTCTGTTGCCAAGTGCTTTGTTCGTCTGGTTGTTGGGGTTTCATCTATATTATTGTAGGTACCAACAGTTGCCTTCACAGGCACTGAAATGACTTGTATTTAGTTTTACTTGGCTTGGAAATTTTCCCCACCTGTTCCCTCTCCCCTTGTTGTCTTGTGTATATGTTGTCTCAGACTCCTCTTGTCCTTAATTGCATCGTCCACATATCTGGCATTTGGATTTTATTGTCCTATTCTGTAATTTCTTGGGGATTCTGTTTATTTCATTGAACTTGCAGCATTAAAAGATGATTTTTTACTTTATTTCCTGTGTCCTGAATCCTGCATTCGGGTTGACAAAACGCAGTGGTTCACAACACCTACATCACAGATTTACTCACACCTCAGACACATCTTATCTGTTCCTGCACGCTCATTACAGAAGGACATTTTGTGTTAGAGCTGTGGATTTCTCCAGCAACTACTTTTAAATCGGTAAATAAATTCATTCATTATTTGAAATGTGTTTATTTATCTTACCTGTCATAATATTCACACTGTTCAGGTTTAATGTCTTCTATTTTTGGTTATTTTATTTGTGTATAGTTGTCTTTTTGATTTTTGATTGTGACCTCTTATTGCATTATGTAAAAGTAACTCTGTTTTACAAAGTGTTATACAAGTTAAGTTTATTATTATTTATTATTTAGTCTTACCTGCTGATCAAAGAGAGCCCAGAACATTGGGAGGGGGATGTAGAGCACCAGAACTCGCAAAACCATCTTTATCTCCTGAATCAGACGCATCTGTAAAATAAAAACCACACACACACACACAAACACACTGGTTAGATGACTTTTAAAAAATTCTATGCATCAACGAATTAATAGAAGGAGTTCAGCTGACGTTACCGAGTACTTCTCTTCAGCCCAGTCCAACCAGTGCCGTCTCGGTGGGTCATGTTTTGATTTGTTCCAACGATTTTTAAGTGCAAACTGTAGGGCAAAAGTAAATAATTGGAATGAAAATGGAGTGTGTACAACACAGACAGAAACCCTAAAGTGTGAAATTCATATCGTTCTTAATGATTCTTGGCAGTAAAAAGGACTAAATCAATGTGCTTGCACTTCAGCTCTCAGATAAGATGAGGGAGAAGTATGGGATTACTCACCCCAATGCAATTGCAGACTTCCCAAAGGATGTTTCCCTGGGGAGGAGCCCTCTTGTATAGACTGCTGCCAGCAATGAAGACAACTGTGCATGATAAATAAAGAGTCAGACTGGACTTGTATGAGTGAAGATCACAGCGAGTGATTGCCTTGATGTCAGAACAACCAAAATAATATTGACTACAGATTAAAGGATGGTTTGTCTTCTCACAGTTGCTAATGAAGGCTTTTGGGTAATAAAACCTATCATGCTGTTAACACTAAAGCTCCTCCTCTGCTTCACCCTCACTGCGATCTGTCTGTGACCTCTCAAGAATTAAATCAGTTTGTTTTCAAAGCGAGGGTTCAGTTAAGCATGAATCCCATAAGGATCAGGGGTGACAGGGACCGAGAGGCAGAGACAACTGACTGTCAGGACAAATGTGGATGGACCTTGATCAAGTGTAAGGCCGGCTCGTGAAAACGCAAGCTCAGCATGCAGATCACAGCCTGGAATAAAGCTCAGATCTCAAAATGCGACTGGCAGGTTTGAAAATAGGTCAACATTTTCATATTGCAGCATCGCATATCATTAGCAAACACACTGCATTTAATAACACGTTGCTAAAAACATGGAACTGAAGATTCTAATCAAAGAAGGACAACATTTGTTCAGTGCCTATTAGTGGCACTATTTTCACGCCTAAATACTGAGTTTGTGAAAAAGTTGATTAAAGCATATTAAAAACAGCAGAAACGGCTGTGTAAAAAAAAAAAAGAAAGCATGTTCTCATCTCTCCTTGATGCCAACACCAGCACAAATCACCTGTGGACAACGTAAGGACCAGGTTTGGAGGAGGATCGTATTCATTTTCTTATTCCTAACCCAGAGCAGGATGAAAAATCAGCTGCTCATCAAAGTCTGAGTTTGATGCGCTCAGAATAATCAATATCTTTATAATATACACCAGTGTTCAAGTTATGAGAGAGCCTGAGCAACATAGTGATACTATGTTGCTCAGGCCCTCACTGCTGCATGGAATACATGTGTGTGGACGATACATGTTGAGTTGTCATATACGATGGATGATATATGTTTCACTTCCTATCCTCTGCCAGGCTTGTTCTGTACTGTGTGGCTCTCTTTGAATTTCTAGATGATACTTCTATGATACACTGTGATAACTCTCTATACACATCTCCTGCTTTGGGAGCATCAGCAGGAGATGTGATTTTTAGATTTTTAGTCTGAGCTGATTATTTTTCAAGTCACAACTCAAAGCGTTACTGATGTTTTTTATGTAAATTAGAAGTTTACTTAGGTTTAACTTTATTTTACAAGATTTGTGAATTACAGAGTTACATCCTTCCACAGCAGAGGTTTGTGCTATGGCTCAATAAAAAGGTCAATTTTTCAGGGAGCTAATAATATTTACCCTGACCATTTTTATATTTTTTCCTGAAATAATTCTGTTGTTGTGCACACACAGAAATAATGTATGCTTTCCAAAGAAAACTGTCACGTTTAGAAATGCTATGTTGAAAGCATTGGAGCACTTGGAGAAAACTCTGTAAATGTTGAGGTGGAAACTCACCTAAAGCCACAACCATCAGGGCTGCAGGAACCCCAAAGGCCAAAGCATAACAGTCTCCACCAAAACACTGCACGTCACCTGCAGGAGTGGTGTATGTTATTCACACACTGGACCTCACTGGATAAAATGTAACATTGTAAAACTATGACTATACGCTCACCTCTCAATATGGGTGTAATAATAGTCGACAGGAGGCTGCCAGCATTGATTGACATGTAGAAAATGGAGAAAAACTTCTGCCTCTCTGTGGTCTAGAAGGGATCAAAAACATAATCACTTACTGTGAGTTTAACATTGCTACAACAACTCCACATGACCACTGTTGTATTAAAGAGTATTTAAGCTTTCAGATGGGTTTACGGATATGTCCTAGACACTGTTTGGACACCAATAATACCAAGTAAATTTAGCACTGCAGTTTAAAGTATTATTTTTACACAATAACAAAGCCGTTAGCGGGCAACTGCCAACACCTACTTGCCACGGATAACTTCTGAGAAGAATGTGTGGCTCAGTAGCTAATGTTTGATGATGGGCAGGTAGTTCACACTGGGCCGCGCCTCAAAAACACGTTCTATAAAAGTTATCAGATAGCTGGGATTTGTTTCTGATAACCTTGTTTCCTTGGTGTACCAATAAAAATAACACAAATATGTCCTCAAACTAAAGAAGGCTTACATGCTCCTCGTCAAACTGGTCTCCTCCGAATGCCGCCACGCAGGGTTTGATGCCCCCGGTGCCCAAAGCTATGAGTATCAGACCTGACATGGACAGAGCACTGTGGGACACACAGACACAAAGCACAAACAAACTGCTGAGTCAAACTACAACGCAGTGTATATTAATAACAGTACAGTACTGAAAAGAAAGAAGAGATTAGCTGAAAATTTGGCACTCAAAGAATCACTGAGTGAAAACTATGGGAAAATGTATGGCATTGGGAACTGTGATGGGCATCAGTTTTATGGACCAAAAAAATAACTTTATCCTGATTCAAAACTTTTAAAATCAATGCTCACATTCCTCAGTGCAGTAAGGATTATTAATTATTATACCTCCTCACCTCTTTCTCTTCTAACATTGCTGGGCTGTGATTGTGCAGAGTGACAGAATTAGCTCATGACAACTCACATGTGCAATTCGGTGCTTCCCACGGTGGGAATGGCTCCAACCGACTTGACCACATGGCCGATCACATATACAATGGACAGGTAGATGATGGTCCTGTGGGGAGCAAGCTGTGATTATGTACAAGGGCATCCAGGGCTTCTTCAAAATCTGTATGTGTGCTCAGAATGATTCATCTCCAGTAACAGGCAACGTCAGGCAAAGCTAGCAGCTTAAAAGGCATGAAATACTGCACACGCATAAAATGTGCCACTGATGATCCACCAGACACATGATGGATATATATATAAATAATATATAAATTTTGTTACTCCTCTATTATGTTAGTGTATACGCCTGTTTCCTGCCATTGAAAAATACATTTTTTGATAGCTGTAAGTCAAGATTTCGAGCTATGAAGTGAGACGTTTTGAGACAAAAACCCAAATTTTTGACTTATAGATGGCAACAAATTTTTTTTTTCAGTGGCAGCAAGCTGAGAATATATGCACATAAAATGAACACAGTTTGCACAATTTATTTTTGTTATTTGCTTGAATCCACACTTTAGTGCATTTACAGCTGAGAGACTCACTTGTATTTTCCGAGCCAGGAGTCAGCAATGAAAGCTCCCAGTATGGGTGTGAAGTAGCAGAGGCCGCTGAAAGCATGGTAGACAGCAGTGGAGAGGTCCTTGTCCCATTTCAGGTAGTTGAGGAAATAGAGCGTCAGCAATGCTGTGATCACACACATACACGAGCAAGCATAAGCTGTGAATCAGTTCATGGGATGTAGAAGCCCAAGCCCACACCTAAACACCACAATACATCGTAAGCCTTTAACATGATCTGTCATATTCTAAAAGTATTATCGCACTCAGAATCCTTTCAGCAAATCCTCAGCAGTTCATGAATTCAACAATACCACGTGATTATATTCCATTATAAGATAGGTTTTTTTTAAGCTTTGCTAATCGCAGGTTAAACCATCGCATTAAATAATGTAATCCTGACACAACCTCTGTCATCACAGGCTCATCCTGTACAGCCAGACATGGTGGCACCCACAGTGCTTACATTTAACCTTGGAAGATCCAGAAGTAAACATTCTGGGTTTGAGTATGTCATTCAGGTAAGGTAAGGCATTTTGACCTAAAACCAAAAAAGCTGTTGGCACATTTTCTTAATAAATAAGCCATAACAGACACGGGAGTCGCTTGGAAAAGTTTAACAGGAACCTTGTGTGCTACTAAAGCAAGCATCACAACTCCCTATGCTAACTTATCAGCTAGCAAAACTGCTCCACTGAAAGCAACATCTTCATTCAAAACAGACGTCCTATCTTTTCCCAAGCACTCAACTTCATCTCTTGGTGTCCCTTCAGCAAACAGCATTTCCTGGCTGACTGCAGTGGTGCTAGCTTGTAGCTCTTAAATTAGAGGCCACCAGAATAAATCCAAAACAACCTGGTTATTCTGATGGTGTAGCTACTTATGACAACCTTATCCAGTAGTGAATTATTCAATTAACCCATTATTTTCAAACCACTTATCTCTCTGATGCAATTTTTCTTCTTTTATTTATTAGTAAAATTAATATCGTTGCTATTTTTATTAATGACTGAAACAAATGAGATATTTGGGCTCTATTTTTTAATATCCACTCGCATTTTAGAGACGGTATAATTAAACTATACCCCCCGAGTCTTAAGTTCACTCAGTTTGAGGAAAAATGTTTGTCTTTAGCTGAAATTGTGGACACAGTGCATCAACTTAAAACTGCAGGAAATTGCGTGGTGTATTTACATGTGTGTTTGTGTGTGATCCGGCTAAAGTAAATCTGTCACTTGTGGAGATAAGTGAGGTCGTGTGATTGAACAAGAGAGACCTAATTTGTTGCCTCTCTATTATATTGCCCCAATAATACTCATAATCTGTAACGTAGCAAGTTAAAAGTACCCTGTGAATCCAGAAAACCTTGCTTTTATTTAGGCATTATATAGATTTGCACTGTAATATTGCCCAGGCATTTATTTGCATACCTTTCATGCCATAGTAGGAGAAGCGTTCGCAGAATTCATTCACCACTATGAAGCAGATGCTGATTGGGTAATTGGTCCCAAAAAGTTTCTAAAAGAAACAAAATGTATTAACAGAACGAAGTTCAACGCTTTTTAAAGAGCACACATTATTCTCCAACAATCACACCAAAGTAAAAGCACATCCAGAATCCACTATCTAATCTTTTTTCCCCCACCTTTGCCAAATATAAACAATAACTCGCAGGTTCAGTGAATAGTTTTATTCTCTGACAGAGAATACTCTGACATGAACAGAGAGGAATGTAGCTGATATATTCTTCCTGTTGGCCAATCTCACAAGATACTGAAGTTAATCATTATGCAGAAATAGAGGTTTTATAGGTTTAAAGCTTTAATGAGACCAGGCTCAGCTAAAATGAAGAAAAATATCCATCGCTTGAGTTCTGAGTGGATTTTTCTGCAGTGGATGTTTAGTATTTAACTAAACACCTACACGTGTGGGATGTTTTGATTAACAGTGATCCGCAACTTTACGCTGTTGCTTGAGTGGAATTTGACAGGCCATCTGTCAGATCATATCATTTACATCAGCTGTAGCCCTGGTATGTAAAGGTATATGATTCAAGTACTTACAGCTCTATACAAACTGCCTACAAGCAGTAAAACACTTTGCACAACCAGCTGCTAAAAATGAAGCCTTCTGTAGAATTTGGGCTGATGGCCTTTTATTGGTAATGATGTGCTAACTGATCTGAAGCTGGACGTAATTAATGTGAGGTCAGTGTTTTAATCACAATCATCATCATCATCATCATTCAGTGAGCTTTAGGCAGTCAGTGAGTCACAGTCAATCCAGTGTATACAAGCAGATAAACAGTTACTAGGAGAAGTTAGACTGGTGCGTCCCTACTTGGTAATGTTTCTTTTTTCTTTTTCTTTTTTCTTTTTTTTAATTGCTGAGGCTTAATGTAAGGGTTTGTTTACCAAATGTACAACAAACATATTTACTCCCATCCCCATCTCTGGTTTTGTGTCATTTTATTTCAATTCATCGAAGCATGAAAACATTAAAAAACAAACAAAAAAACAAAAAAACAGAGTACATTCAGTTTGCCTCTGATATATTATTTTACCTCACTGTATCAACAGTTTTCTATAACTGAGGAAAATCAAAGCGTGGTAGATATTGTCCATTTTCTGCATGATACCTCTGGAGATGAAATAAATCTGTACGTTATGTACGTGGTGGGTACGTGGTGGGTTTACTTTTAGAGGGGAGGGAGTGCCTGTTGCATCATCTTACCAATAATAATTTCGCGTAGCGCTTCAGTGAGAGCTTGGTCTCAAAGCAGACTTCCCTCTGTCTCCTTAGCCCACTTCTGCATGCTTCACACACACACGTCAACAACACATCTCTGTGTGTTTTATTTCCACAGACGTCCCGAGCACCGTCTGATCCCATGTGTCCCCGAGTTCCAACCCGCTGACAACTTTTTTTTTCTTGTTTTTGTTTTCTTTCACTACGCATCTTTGCGTAGTAAACATCAGAGACACACAACAAAACTAACTGAGCAACTCAGCGCATAATCCGCAAAACATCACAAAACAGCACGTTTACCTTTCCCATGTTGTCTTATTAGATGCGAGAGTTTGGGATCTTTACGGCAGCACCGGGAGCTCCTGACTGTCATCCAAGTCCGTCCCACTCTGTTCCGCTCTCTGAAGGCAGAGATGCAAAAACCTCGGACACTTACGCTCTTAAAGCACACTTAAAGTTAATATTCCACCACAGAAAACTGGACTTGTTACCTCAGGAAAAGCAGCGAGCCTCCGGACTTCGGTCTTTTGTGAAATATTAAAAAGGCAGTAGCAGATGAGTGTTTATATATGCGTATATTTACAACGCGTTTCACTCCCTTTTTTGGGGGCGGGGGGGGGTCTGCAAGTTGCAGTGAAGCGGGATCTACTTGTACAATAGAGTCGTTGTTGCACTCAGCCGCAGACCTGACTGTGGGATGGAGGGTCAAAGTGTTCCCTGATGTGCGGGTCAAAGCGCATATCTCTGGTTGGATGACTTCGAGTGTATCATTTATTTCTTTTTTATTCATACTGAGTAATATTAGCGGTGGTGGTGGTGGACGTGTGTCTATGCGTGTGTCCCAAGTACACGTGTTAGTTAGTTTCTGTTTGAGGGTTAGGCTTAGACATTCAATGATAGTAAAGGTAAACCTATAAGTCTAGAGAATGCATGATGTCAAAGTAATTGCAGTTGTTGTTTCATCCCCGATAATGGAGTCCCCACAAAGGGGTGTGTGTGTGTGTGTGTGTGTGTGTGTGTGTATTACTCATATTGTGGGGACATACGTCTTTTACACATATATACTTTTACACTGTCACACTGTGAGGACCTGTATCCCATTTGGGAGCAAAAAGGATGTCCACATAGTGTAAAACATTAGATGTTAGTGAACTTTGTATAGTGGTGTATTTGTATATTTGTATAATATATTATTAATGTGGGCTATGTCAGTAATGTCTTCTGAAGTGATACAAATGCTGCTGCTGTGTGTGTGCGCGTCTGTGGTGTTAATGTGGTCTAATGGTCACCACCACTATACACTGTTTTTTGAAATAATCTTCACAATTGTTTAAGTCTGCTAAATTTAAACATGAGCAAGACAGCACAAGATTATAAAATGGTTTAAAGACGCCACGGTTGGAGTTCACTTTATCCATTTTTATTAAAAGATTGTTTAAAAAAAACAAATTAATACTTAACAAGCGTGCTTGGACTTTTAAAACACACACATGATTTTAAAACTCACAGATACAGAAAAAACTGTTAAAATCTTTGCAGTGCCATTGTATGAAATTACTGAAAGCATATATAATAAATATATATATATGTGTGTGTGTGTGTGTGTGTGTGTGTGTGTGTGTGTGTGTGTGTGTGTGTGTGTGTGCATTCAAACTCTAAGTGCTCCTTTTTTATTACACATGTTAAATATTTGGATTTTTTTTTTTTTTTTTTTTTTTTTTTTTTTT
>VUQG01022224.1:0-10638 GCA_015106755.1 Etia nguti | reverse complement strand
GTCCAAACGTTTTTTTCTTCTTTTTTTAAATTATTATTTTTCTACTACTTTGCCTGGACCCACTATTTATAACACTGGTCAAAAACTGCAAACAACAAAACAGACAAATTAGCCTGAAATCGTAGGTGAGGCACAGATAACCATGAGAAAAAACATAAAGTTGACCAGGATGATTTTTTGGAGAGGGAGAAAATAACTAAATAATAGCTTTATGATGCTATGAATATACTATATACTTACTTTAAACAAATGTTTTGAGGATTTTCTCTTAATATTTTTAACAATTGTGGGGTGTGAGTCATGAACCTTTTTCAGCTTATGAAATGCAGCATACCAGAAGAGGTTTGAGAACCACTGGTATAACATCCCATGCAACATGCCAAACCTTGAGAGATGAGACTTAAGGAAACAGTAGATGTCATCTACGGCTGTTTGAACATCACTCCAAAACCGCCACTGGCAAACCCTGTCCTGGCATTAATGACAACCAGGGTAGTAGCCAGGAGTTTAGAAGTATCTAAGTAACAACTTCCCAGTGCCAACATTTGGGCAAAGAAAAAATTGTTCTAAAACAGTGTTTTTTCTAACTGAAATTTAGTCTTAAAAAAGAATGGTGTTGTTTCATTTGGTTGCCAGAAGAAAGCCCTTTCTCTTTAAAAAGGATATGGCAACACGGCTTAGTTTTCCAAAGCTGAATCTGAACGAACCAAAAGATTTCTGGAACAATGTCTTTTGCACAAATCAGACCAAAGTGGAGGAGTGTCCAACACCTGACACAGTGGTGCTTAGACAACAACCTTGTCCTGAACACCAGCAAGACCAAGGAGGTCATTGTGGATTGCAGGAGGTCCAGGAAGACAGAACGCGCTCCTCTCCTCATACACGGAGAAGTAGTCGAGCGTGTGGACAACATCAAGTTTCTAGGTCTCCACATAACATCTGACCTGACCTGGTCCCTGAACACATCACACCTGGTGGAGAAAGCACCTCATGAAGCTGCTCATGAACTTCTACAGAGCCACAAAAGAAAGTATCATCTGTCTTAGTATGACAGTGTAGTATGGCAGCTGTACAGCACAAGACAGAAAGAACTTGGCCCGGGTGGTGAAAAGACCAGAAGGGATTGTGGGAAGTGCACTTCCAGATCTGGACTCGGTGTACGCTAGACAGATCCAAAACAAGGGCCAGACATATCGCTGCAGACCCCACCCACTCTGGCAATGGACTGTTTATACTGCTTCCTTCTGGAAAGCAGTATAGGAACATGAAAACGCACCACCAGCCCGAGAGACAGCTTCTTCCCCAGACCTGTGAAATCCATTTCAATTCTGTGACTTTTTGCATATATTTATCCTGCACACCTGCACACATAGTGTGCATTCAGTTGTCTTATAGTGTATCTGTATATGTATGTACAGTATATTTATGTATGTAAAAGGGTGTTCTCTCCTGTAACAAGAGCTACCGAACAAAATTTCGTTGTGTGAACACATAATAACAATGAAAGGATTCGTCTTCTTCTTTTTCTTCTTGGCCTTGCAGCCACAGGATCTGAGCACCTTACAGGTGTTATGGCTCACGAAGGTCTTTGGGGAAAAGAGACTTTTTCTAGTTGAACATACAGCATTAAACAGATTATACAAGAATCCAAACAATCACAACCTTTTGACATGTAGGGATTTATTAATCACTTTGTGGGTCATGACTTGTAAGCGTAGGATTAACATTTTTCGAACAGCTAATGGAAGTGGTAATAACAATCACATGGCTGTTCAAACAAGTCACCAAAACACAACTAAACATCTGCTTGCTCACTGGCCACCTGATCATTTTATTGTGACTATAACAGCTATGTCTGGACAGTGACACATTAAAGAAGCTTAAAAAAATCAATTGTCTCTGTAAAGAAAGAAAATGAGTAAGGGCGTGAATGAAAAATGTCTTCGGTGACAAAACAGACCACAAGAGGGCAGCATTGGTCTACGGCAGTACATACCACTAACAGTAAACATTAAAACTTTCCAAAAATGTAATGCAAATCAGCAATAAAAAAAATGTTTTTTAAAAACTTAAAATGATGGATTTGCCTTTAAAAACCTGTGCAGTATATATTTATTTTCAGACACGATCATTGATTAGGCATATCCATCTATTAATTCCCTTCTGTTTATGCGACTCTGGAGCCTATCTCAGATGTTACCAGAGCAAAATACATTGTACTCTGGGGACGGTTTAGCATTCTAGCCCCAGGCTAACTTAAAACACACCACAGTAAAGGGATCTCTCTTCTTTCACCTCAGACAGCACTGCCATAAAGATCCTTCTCTTTCACTTGATATGTGCCTTTACGTTACTGCCATCTTGTGACCACCGTGAACGTGGTCACTGAAATATGTGCTCATTTCAATCTCATAGGAGACTACAGCTTTGTCAGTCCCTGAGGGTGTGTCCGCCTCCTGTTACCAATGACTGAAGCTGGGCAGGCTAAGAGTCCAGAAACTCTTTTGCTGGTGGTTTGCACATGTTCATTGTGGACAAACCGCTGGTCTGCCCCGGTAAACTGATGGCAGACTAGCGTGACAAGCAAGCTGCCGCTAGCTCAGCTTTCACTGCTCTGAGATCAGTTACCGTCTGCATTAGCAAGTAAACCAGCTTCAGTGATTTAGAATCATAACAGAGGAGTTCCCTCTTGCTAACCACCCTTGCTCAACATATGTGATGTAAAGAAGATTGACCATGAAAAAGTTTTTAATAACTTCTTTAGTATATTAACAAGGAAAGCTGTGACGATGTCTCTGAACATGTCCAGTCTAATAAAAACAGGCAAGTTGACCAGGTGCAGGGTCAGCCAGCACTTTCAGATTAGCATCTATGAGAATGTCTCAATGTTTAACCAGCTGTTTTGCCAACACTCCACATTTATTTTTTCATTCATATTTAAAATCACCCTGTAGATATTGACAGTTAACCATGTCACACATTGCTCAATCCTTTTAATTCTGCTTTTGCTGAATGCGATTTTTTGTGCAGAATAAAGATGTAGACTTTTGTTTCTGTGGTCATGAGCAACTGATTTTATTTCAGAGATCCTCACCAGACAGCTACTACAAACCCATAATGAATATATTTCATGAATGGAGCTGGACATTACACACAATATAAAGTATTTAAAATTAGGTCACCCTTAAACATATATACCAGTAATATTAATCCATTTTACACTGATGAGAAATAATTTTCTTCAGAATAATTATCTCATTTTTCATACTTCATGCACAATTATCCACTAATACAGTTTTTTGTTTAGTAAGGTGTTTTCATGGTGTTTTATTGCTTCCTTTTCCTAATGAAACGGTTTGAAAAATTCCTCCACCACTTGTCATTTTCAGCCAATAGTATATATTTTTTTATAATATAGTAGATATTTATCTAAGATAGTAATAGTAATATTTTACAATTCTTCAGTCATGAAGGAGTGCAGAAGGGTGAAGATGTCAATGTAGAGGGAGGACAGGCAGGTATGTTTGAATGTGATCCAGTTTATCTTGTTAACTTGGTAAGTAGTGGAGGAAGATGTATGTGTGTATGTATGTGTCTCCATTATATAATGTCAGCATAAACCCAGTTCTCATGAAATAAAGCTCCACATAAACAAGTGGTTAGTGAAATGAAGAGTTTGAATACTAAAACAGCTCACGGAGAACCTGTTAACTTTGCTCTTGGCTCCGCCTGCTTAACTTGTCTGTCCAGAAACTGTAGGTTGATTGGTGTAGCAGGGCAAAGCAGAGTTCTGGTGATTGGCTTCACTGGTTTTCCAGCAGGATCAGGCCTCACCTCATAGTGCTTTATCAACTTCAAACACACAAAAAAGAAAGAGTACTCTTTAAAAAGAAAAACATGGAATTGTCTATTGACATTTATTTATTTGAGTAACAAGAGTCCAGAAATTATACTCTTTAGACTCACCGATTACCAGCTGCTTGCCAATTGACTACTGTGTATTTTGGATGACTCAGGTCAAAGTGACTGATGAGTGGTTTGTATTCATGTACATGCCCAGGCCAACAAAAGAGTAAACAGCTTTGAATGGGCCGAGAAGTTACTTTAGGTCAATACTGCTCCCTGAATGAAGCTAAAGAACAACTGATTTCCAGGAAATTTAAAAAACCAATGGCACAATGTTTGGACCCTGTTTGTTTGCATATTTCAGGAGTCAAAAGAAAAAACAACTTTGTGCCTTGTCTCACAGAGACTTTCAATCTTATCGTTACAAAGCTGTATGGATCCTTTAACATAATATGCAATGGAATAACAGTTAACAAATTAAGAAGAATGGCTTTTCTAACCTTAGCTTCTAAGTCCTTAAAGTTGTAAGCATCAAGATACTGTTAATTTACTGTTTTTATAATAACTTGTTCAGCAACTCACACAAAGCAAAAGTATTAATTCACAGCACTCCTTCCAAACCTTATCCATTATCTTTTCCAATTTTGCACTTAAAGTTATATTTTAAGAACTTAAAATGCAAGTTACAGTTCATCAAAACATGCAGACTGTTTTTGGATTAGATGTATAATCTAGTAGCTTTTATCACTATCCACTCTGCTGCCTGGGCAAGATTTGACACAGTAGCTTTGCATGCTCAACTCAAACCCAAAGTACACTGCTGTGTTGGCAAAAGTTGCTTCTTTATCTGTCCTGCAAGCACAGAGCATCATTAGCATTAGGAACAGATGTTCTTACCCTGGAGAGGAGGAGATACATCTCAAGTTCAGCCACCCGCCGACCTAGACA
Organism: Etia nguti; assembly: GCA_015106755.1. Taxonomy (NCBI): domain Eukaryota; kingdom Metazoa; phylum Chordata; class Actinopteri; order Cichliformes; family Cichlidae; genus Etia; species Etia nguti. Next base: position 5,844 of record VUQG01022224.1, on the reverse strand, counting down.
CGCCCGGATCCCAAAACCAAATGGTACTGACCCGAACGGGTGCTGCTTGGACTTATCCTCCCCTCCTCGGAGCCAGCGCTCCGGTAGGAAGATGTTGGGGTTGGGGAAAATATTCTCATCATAGGACACGGCATAGTGGCACAGGTGGAACAGCGTCTAAGAGAGAAAACCCATGATGTTTGCTATTGTGCTATCCCTGAACCCAACAACCCCAAATGATTTCAGATGGCACTGTATAGACAAGACTTCATTTATTTACTAGTAAGAGGCCAGGTGTGCCTAACATGCATGTTACCTTTTTTGGGAAGAGATGATTTCCCACCACAATCTCATTTTCAACAGTGACGCGGGCGTTTCCTGGCACAACTGGATACAGGCTGGTGACCACAAAACGCAGCAAGGCATCAACACACTTTCCGTCTGCTCAGCAAATGCAACTCTTTGCTATCTCACCCCTTACAAACATGTAAGTGGTTATTTGCTTGTTTCAGTCTATAAACCACATAATTGCTATGATTGAAATAAGACCATTGACCATTAAACCACTGTATGGTTATGCTTCAGTTGGAATTATGTATCTGGACCTTTTCCTAACACTTAGAAAAGGGTTACATTGGTTTCTCAAAATGGTGAAGTATTCTTTTAAGTGGTTTTATTTCTTTAACTTCCATATTTAGGAGCAGATAAGCATTTTCATTTCACCTTGGTGATTATCTTATTAATAAAAAGATTCGCCTCTTACCGCAGTGTCTCTCTGATGATGGCCTTCAGGTACGGCATCTGAGCTATGTCATTACTGTTTGGCACCTTGTCCCCAGGGCAAACACTTATCACTTCCTGGTACAACTGTTCTTGGATCTCTGGCTCCCTCGCCAGATGGTACAGAGACCAGGAGATAGTGTTGGAGGTCTGCAAAAGAGAGAAACACAGAGTGTAATGTTCTGTTTTATCTAATGTTTCGGCACGTTCCATTACAATCCAGTCTTGTAAGATATCCAAGTTCAGAGCTGGGCTTGGTTTGACAGAAAATACATTTTTTGTGTTTGACTTTCAGGGAGGTTGTTCTTTGGGATTGAGAAATATCTTCTAGAAAACTTTACAGCATTGATTAATGAATGGCATACCTTTCATGTTTTTACATGACGCTTACTCATTTGCAGCATGTGAGGCAAGAACACCTCATTTATATTACTCAAGATTTCAAATCCAGGACAAAGCTATTTCATATTTAAGTGGATGAAATGCTGCTTTGAGTAAATCTGTAGACACGCATGCGACCAATGATCTTTAAGAATAATTGGTTATACTCTCATGGACCACTTCTCAAGTAAATCAAATTTAAATTACTATTCTGGGATGCCAAAACTCGTACATTCATTGGCCACTTCACTAGGTACACCTTGCTGGTTTTATCCTTCAGGACTGGCTTAATTATTTGTAGTATAGATTCAACAACATACTGGGAACATTCCTCAGAGACTTTGGTCCATATTGACATAACAGCATCGTGTGGCAAAACCAGTAGTTACAGAGGGATCAGCCCAGTGAGTAGTCTATAAACTGTATACTGAATGATTCTGTATAGTAGAGTATATTTAGAGAAAATCAGCCTCCGTGTGGAAAAGCACTGGTTTTCTAAGTCAACTTCAATTTCTTCTTTTTAATATACGCATTCTTTGATTTTAAGAAGACTTTTAATATGTTCAAAAATTATCTTTTAACTTGTAACTGTGAGCTATACTCCAAGGTTGGACTGGTAATCTGCCTGATGGGCCGACACACTTGGGTCAGTATAGTTCTTTTTTTCTTTGTCAATATAAATATACAGGCTGGCTTGAAGGGCCACTGTGTACCGTGCATTGTGCACAGTAGCCCGTTAGTTCATTTTCATTAATGACAATACAATGCCCAATCAATTCTCGTAACGCAGCTGGCCCCTCCCCTACCTTCCCTGTGCACTCATGGACCCTGTAGAACAGAGTTAATGTGAAAGAAGTGTTTTAATTAAGATGAAAAAACAAAAGCAAAGAAACTGTTTCTATTTATTTACTTATTTTTGGAGTGATCATGGTGGGCCGCCTGGACCAAAAACATCAGGGCTGGTTTGTTTTTTGTCCCAGTATCTGTGTCTGTATCTGGGGTGAGTGGTGGTGGTGGGTTGTTTTTATATAAAGGAAAGACTAACATTTTTTTTGGTTCTCATTAAATGGCTCTGGGAAGATGGAAGCCTGGAAGCCTAACCAAATGCTGGGAGACACTTTAATGCAAACAAACCTATTTTGGGAATTGGGAGTGACCGACCGGTGTAATTATTACTCACTGTATCTACTCCTGCCAGGAGGAGTTCAGTGATGCTGCCCAGGATCTCTGTGATGTTCATCTGTTCACTGAGCAGGAGGTGTGTGAGATACGCTCCCTCCACGTCCTTGTCCAGGTGAACATTCTTCTGGATCGCCTCAATTTTCTTATTCACCAGTTCTTCAGCTACGAGAGACAAAATTCATCTCATCTTATTTCTATCTCATGTGAAATTTAAAAAAACTGTGAGTTTTTGTTTGCCCACTAGAGGGGGAAAGAGAGTTAGGGATCTTGTAGGCACACTGATTGTGTGACATGCACATGTGGGTTGGACTTTGTCTCTTTGTGTGTGTTGTGTGTGCTGACCTTGAAATTAGCTGATAGTGCTACTTGAAAATGTCCATGAACCCTGAACTGAACTAACCTTGGTGATCCACAACCAGTATGGAATAGGGAGTAGGTAATGTTTCCATGAATTAAATCCTACAGATTTCTGACCACTAGAAAAGTAAATATAATAGTAAAAGTAAATATAATATGCCTGAAAGTTTTTTTTGTGTGTGTTTGGTTTTCTTGCACTAAAACAGAACAAATGTTTCAAAGAGGTTGTAGAAATCACATAATGGCAGAAAGGGGATAAATATTCAGCAGTGAATTTACCAACACACCACACTTTTATTTACTGGTTGAAAATGAATGTTGCTCACCAACTTTGAAGAGATGATCCCAGGCTGCAACAAACCTTTTCCAGGACTGCAGGTAGGGCCAGAGGAACTGGGGGAAGAGGATGACGATTTGGGAGAGATGGAACATTTCCCCCACGGAGAAAATGAACTTTTGGGTTTTTTCAGGGACCACCTCACTCATGCAGCCCATACGGGTTTCAAAAAGCACTGAGCATATTCCTATGTTTAAAAACAAAATGAAATGAAACCACGATGGCCAACTGCACGAGTCAAAAGAGCTCAGCGCAATGCAACTTCACAAAACAACATCAATTTGACAGCACATGCATACAATAGAAAAACTCATTGCAAACAGCACAAACCACTGAAATGTGTCCAGGGTCACTCTCGCTGTTCTGTGACCTTTGGAGCTGCTGATCTTGGCTTCTTGTCATTAATCATTTGCCTTCCTTGGAAAAATTTCTGTTTTGTTTGTGTTTTTTCTATTTGTTTTCTTACACAAACGTTTCACCAGCTTTTTATTTAGTTAAAAGAAAAACCTGATAAACCTGATAGGCTGATAAACTTCATTGGGCCTTATTTCCTGGTGCATACGCACATGTCTACGCATAAATCGTGTGTATGAATGTTTCACACACAGATTTGTTCATATTTTCATACCTGAATTTGTTCGTACACTCCCTCTGACCATGCGTACGAACAAACGACAGCCAGGCTTCCTTAGGAATGTAAAGGCAAGTATTTACAATTAATATTACTACTGCTACTCGTGCTACTACTACTAAGAATAATTATTAATATTATTTTGTTATCACCTTTTGGTCATTATTTACAGTGTTCAGAATACTGTAAATGCTCAGAATTGAAATAAAAAAAAAATACATACAAAGAAAACATTTATACATTTAACCTTTTTCCATTTAAGCATATTCCACTGCCCCTTATCTCATCATATTGTATCTTACATGTTCTTATCTTTCATTACAAATGACTTCTATCATTGCTGAATGTCACTCATAATATAACTTTTTGGCACTATCCCATAGATGCTGGAGAATCTGGCTTTTTTTTTTCTCTCATTTGGGGCTGAAAGATCACATGATCCTTGTCCTCCACCTATTTTCTTCCTTCCTTTCTTGTTGTTTGCCAATCTTTTCATATCAACTTTGATTCAACATTTTTCTTGTCTCAAGGGAAATGACTGAATGATGGTCATTCCTGTGGAAACACTTTAGAAAGCTACGCCTCTTCTGGCTTCCACCTCATCTCAGTCACCACTTTTTCTGCTTCACCTGGCAGCAAACGTGTTTCTTTATATATAGCTGAATGGAGGCACCGATAAGATGCAATTCACTACCTGGGACCACATCTTCATTTTAGGTTTGATGGCATTTCTAGTAGATAATGGCTCAAGCCATCTAGATGGCTTGAGCCATCTAGATGGCTTGAGCATGAATTGAGGTTTGTGAAAGGTCTCAAAGGGGACTGGCCGAGGCTCCCGGGCCGGGCAGATCCCCATGTACTAATGAGTGGTGAATGCATTTAAAAGGGAGGGAAGGTGGGGCACGAAAACAAGAATGAACAGCTTGTAGTGCCGGGGGTGGTCATGTATAGACAGAGAACCAGAAGGGGCGTGTATGGAGGTGTTGTCCCACTGCTGAAATTCAGATAAATCATCTCCAGATTGTATGGATATTATGGGCTGGTTCCGAGTGATTCTGATTTACTAACATACGCATGGTGGTGAGAACAAAATAGACTGATACACGTATTTTATAAATCCTACAGTAATTTTGCATGCAAACTCATTTTTTGCAACGTTTCAAAATGTTTCCACGCTAATATTTGTGAATGAGGCCCACTGACCATTGTCAATCACTCAGCAAAGCAAACCCTGCGTTATCCTCCTTTCTGACTCTGATGGCAAGCATAATTCACAGATTAAACGCGACCTACCACTTTGATTCTTAGTTTGCTGATTGTGTTTTCACCTGTTTTGTATTTATTCCCTCAGATTGTCTTAGTTCCTTATTTATGTTATCCTTAAGTCATCCTGTTTTGGTATGCATACTATTCAAGAGCTCGTGATGCAACTCTAGTATTTCGCTGTGTTTATTCTTGGACTCTGGTTGAATTTTTCCACTTCACTAGACCTGACATGGAGCCAACAAGCTCATTGTTTACTGAGGTCACAGACAAGGCATCTGAGGGAAAACCACCCTTCACTTTTCTCACCGAGATGCTACTGCGATCTTTTATATGTGGTCAATTCATGTGACGCAAGTTTCATGTAGTGCACCTTTAAGTGTAATGCATCTCACTGTTGCGAAATGGAAGAAATCACATTCTGTTTATGAGGCTACAGCCAGCACCCAGTGTATCTTAGTGCAAAGATCTGCTAGCATAAGATAAATATAACACCACCAACATTCTAAGCAAGAACGTGGCATTCTGGAAGATGGATTGCCTTTGGAAGGTGCTGCTGTCGTATTTTTAGATTTATGATTGAGAAGTGGAATGTAACACTTAAAAATAATCTCGGTCAAAGTGACTGTGTCTCATTATATGACCACATTATCGTATCTAATCAGCCGTCAAGGCCAAAAGAAAAAGCAGCTGTCGGCTTACTGAATGACACACATAAAATGAGGCCTGCGTGATTGAAAAAAATCAAGGACAAGAACAATTACGCAGCATATTCCTCTGTCATGACCTTATATGCATATACAGTGGCTTGCAAAAGTATTCGGCCCCCTTGAACTTTTCCACATTTTGTCACATTACAGCCACAAACATGAATCAATTTTATTGGAATTCCACGTGAAAGACCAATACAAAGTGGTGTACACGTGAGAAGTGG